>UFQX01000553.1:65699-87428 GCA_900497675.1 Arapaima gigas | reverse complement strand
CCCCCCCGGGGCCCCCGGGGGGGGGGGGGGGGGGTCCATTTAAAACACCGCGATGTAGCCGTGGAAGTGGAGACAGGCCCTACGGATGCGCGACGCGAAACGTGTTAAAAATATATACCGTATCAGAAATGTGTTGCGCGGCCATCTTCTTAAAGGACATTGAACAGTTCCCCCCCGTTCCACTGAGAATGGTGCGGTCCACGAGCCCCGCACCCCCGGACAAAAGCTGCTGCACGATGTGCCCGACAGCCGGGTAATGGAGTTTGAGCGATAAACTTGAGAGAAGTTCAAAATACGTCACGTTTGTTTCACGGTGATGTCCGTGTCTTTAGGGTTTCAGTTCGAGCCCCTTTGAGGCCCCTCAGTACGATCAACCGTGCAGTGCAGCCGCTGTGTGACCCGCGCCGTGGTACCGCGTACAGGAGCACAGCCCGTCCACCGAACCGGTGGAAGAAAACATCTCAAAATGTGGCCGAAACCTGAAAAAGAAACACGCGGAAAGACGAAGGCGTCTAAAACGACGCAATGAATTCCAGTGACAACACAGCGGAGACGGTTCGGTTCGGTTCATCCCGATCCGTCCGCAGAGATGCTAAACCGAGCCCAGCCCGATCCGATCCAGACGGGCAGCGACTCACCCGTGTTCGTGCGCTTCATGGCCCCCGATGATGTGGCGAGATGAGCAGCGATGTCGTCCTGAGCAGAAGTGTCCACTGTCCACTTCTCTTTGTGGTCTGCAGGCCTTTATCTTCTCTAACCGGAACCTCATTATTGCTCAAAAGAGGAAAGAGTCAAATACTCGCCTCCGACACACACACACACACACCCAGTCCAGCCGAAAGTGCCCCCCCCACGTTTCCCTGAAACCCCCCTGAGCGCTACAGTATTGGCAACATTTGTTCACCGCGCCAGGTATTTTACACCTGCACCGCATTCGAGGGGCTTTCTTACAAACTGGAACCACTTTAAACGCTTAAATCGGTCAAACGCTCTTAAAAACTGGGTTCAGTATTTTCATTCCTCTGTCACATATCCCGATGTTCCACAAAAGTTTCTTTCATTGCACTTCCAACGCTAAAAATAACGGCCTTTGAGATTAATTGCCTTCTAAAAATAATCCGTCTCGTCCGGAACGTGAAGCAGGAGACAGGAGACCTTCACGCTGCTGCGTTCCAGTAAATGATCGTCAGTGACCGTAGAGCAGGAAGTTTCACAAAAACAGGAATAAACGAGGAGGAGAAATCCTGCAAGGAGCGGGGCGCTTTAAAAACAACACAGGGGGGTACAGAACCTGGCAGAAACGGAGATGTCCGCTAAATACGGACGTTCGTGGGACTGACGGCTGTAGGTGGAGAAGCGGCTCCGCAACGAACCGCCGCGCTTTCGCGTTTCTGTTGTCTATTTGAGGAGCTGCAGCGCCGCCTACTGGCCGTTCCTGCACTTTAACGTGAACGACGCCAAGGGGACCAGTCAGCTGCTGCTGCTGCTGCGACGGCGGTAACTAAGCGGGGGGACTAAGCGACAGGAGTAAAATGTTATGTTGGTGACATGCTCTTCTGTTTACTCAGACTTCTGGGAGGGGACAGAGGAGCAGCTACAGGGAGGCGGGCAGGACAGACCACTTCTGCCCTTCTGATGCCCTCGGTGTCGTGTGTCCGCATCCTTGCGGTCGGTGCTGCGGAGGGTGCCGGAAAACTCCAGGCTGTTCTTCCTGCTCACCTTCATCTGTCGGCCACTTGGAACCGGGCTGCCAGCTCTAGTCGTGGAAAAATTAATACTAAACACTTCTCGTAAAAGTTTGTAACAAAACATTTTGTTTGTGACCCATAGCTGCATTCTTGACGTATCACAGCCGATCACACAAAATAATCAACGATATTTTAAAAATATTTTATTGCCTTTGATACACTGCCTGTTACAAATTTGAAAAAAGGAATTTAGAATGTTAAAGTCCGAGCCGAGGCGAGAGGAATAAGAAGGTCTGTGGCAGAATAACATACTGGTACTTGGGGCCAGTTTAAATCAAACCTACCACACGTGTCCTCAGCTATGTTAACTCAGCCGGTACATCGAGTTTCTGCAGCCCGTTTCTCTTGACTGGCACCTTGACACAGAACGTTGTCCCTACTGCACTGGGAAGTCTGCCGCTGACACACAGCCTTGTGCAGCTCTCTCGCGCTCTCTCACACAAGCGACCGCATCGCTCTATCTAAGCCCAAGCTTCTTCTTCTCCTTCTGCTTCTTGCGCACCACCTCCAGGTTCCTGTCCTTCCACGTGCTTTTCCTCAGCTTGATGGGGCGGCTTCCTACGTATTTGCCTAAAGGAAGTCGTACAAGGAGAGAAAAGTCATTTCGTCACAGGCAGACTGGCGAATTTTGAGGAACGATGGGCAGTGAGCAGTGGAACTTACTCCGGATGGAATTTTACTTTACTTTTTTACTCTACAATTCAGCAGTAATGTTCAGTGTCTGGGATGAAACCGGTCCAGAGGAAGACCGTTGTGGGTGTGCAGTACAAGCCAGTTTACATCGTCCCGACAGAACGGCTCGTTTTTACACCAAAGGTTCCGAGGGCCTCGTGCTACGTTTTCAGCTCGCCTACGTACAAAAAGAACAAGGAAATGCCCGTGACGCTTTGCCCTGGCTGAACCGTGCGAATAAAATCTCCCCCTCTCGTGTAATACGTTCTACTGTAAAAGCCGGCTGCGTCGCACTTGCAGTGTCGCTACTGACTTCCCGCAGTGTCTGGTCTGCAACCAAGTCCCACTCGCCTGGGCTGCGCTCGTGTCGATCAATGTGTCGCACAGGACTATTCGCAAAAGCCGTCGTGATGACCAAACCGCTCACCGAGCGCGAAGGGGATCCGCTGCGGCTTTGTGTCCACTCAGCTTGCACGTTTTCAGCCGTCTGTATTGCTAAACGTCCTTTGCTGCACGTGGAGAAGGAAGAGCGAGCGAGACTCTCTCTGTCTTTTTTAGTTATATAGGTTATATAGGCATTTTTAATAGGGTTTTAGTGATATTTGTGGAAATTAGTTGGGTTTTAGGAGGGACTAAAACGTCAGTTGGATTTTTTTTTTTCCCCGTTTAAAATAATGGGAACTGGGCTACCTACTTACATTGTCCTGGTTAAAGTGCAGTTATGAGGAACAGATTAGGAACGTACACTGGGATATAACTACATACATCATTACGCTGCACGTATAAATAAAATCAGTACAAATTGGCTGTTTTTTCTAACAAGCAAATTAGTCTCAGTTGAGACACTGAGAACATCAGTCAAGGACAAAAGGAATAACAAACGGACAAACTGGGATGGGTCGACGTGCCGTGTACTTGGAAACATTTAAATAAAATAGGACGCGTCTGCAAATTCATGGGGAGGTGGGCGGCACGGCAGCACAGACCCCTGACACGTGACACTGGATGCAGCTCAGCCTGCGTGGAGTTTGCATAGTGTCTCTGTGTTCATGCAGGTTTCCTCTCACAGGCCAAAGACGTGCATCTCACCTGAAACGGTTACTAAATTGTCCGTAGAGCGTCGCGCTGCTGAGGCGTACGAATGCGTGCAACATGTATAAATGGGGGTGTAACGCGCACCCAAAACTTAGGCTGTGCAGCAAGAGCAACTGACAGTGTGGCACGTGGCTAGTGAAACCCTGCTTGGATAAAAGCTGAGTAGAAAGTGTGCTCACCGTTCATCTCACGCATTGCACGCACGTAGTCGTTGGGGTCCTTGAAGCTGACAAAGCCGTAGCCCTTAGTCTTGCCCGTGCGCTTGTCTCGCACCACCTTGGCCTTCAGGAAGGAGGGATAACGGCTGAAGGCTCTCGCTAAAATGTCGTCGTTTACCTCATTGCCCAAGTCTCCGCAGAAGATTCGGAAATCGTCTGCCACAGGGGAGGAGAACAAAAGTTGACGTCACGGAGCAGCGGTGGGCCGACATGAGCTCTTCTGACACCATCTACGCAGTTACACTTATGCGTGCGGTTGGTTTTCTGCAAACACTTCCACATTTACCATTATGATTTCACAGACACGTTTCTCTGAACAAACAGCCTGGTGTAAACAAAGTTCTCCTGGTTAAGAGCAGGAGTTGCGTTTTGCCACAGTCAGCAGCAGGTACCTGAATCCCACTCCAGTAAGCTCTGGTCCTCCCAGCAGGTGCCAGCAGCAGTGCGGATGCATTTTTTCACCTTTTCCTGCTTCCCCTTCTTTTTGTCTTCAGCAGCACCATCTGTAGGCTGAACACGGGAGCAGCACAATAAGCTGCACGTTTTTGACCTTTCCGAAGTCAGCGACCTCTCCAGGAATTTGATGAAAGCTGGACCCTCTTGGAAAAAAGTGAAGTTGGACAAAATATTGCCCGTAACTTCATTCTTTTTCATCTGTGGACCCCAAAGTGTATCAACAAACCACCAAGGGGACCATAGTTTAACAACCACTGCAATGTCACCTCAGTTGGTAACAAGACTGACAGCAAAACTTGCAAAATTCAGCAATCAATGTAAGAAACACTTTTTAAAAGATTGTTTCAGCAGTGAAACAGATCCCATCTATACAAAGAATAAATAGGCCACACCAGAACATTCTTCCGACCTGTGCGATAATTATCTTACAGGGGACGGCCATAGATTAACCCCTAAAAAAATCTGTGCACAGCAAAGTACTCAAAGTGGATTCACAAAAACAACAGCGCCACCCTGGGACACAGCCGCTGCTGTGGTTCACAAGCACTGGCCAAAGGTGTAACAAGGACCACTGTTGCTAGGTTACATAGGCGCAGCATCACACCTCAGGATGGGCTGGCTCGGGCTCGGGCATGCTGGGGCCGATGATGGCGTCTTCTGAGGCGGACGTCTCCTTTTTGGCATCCAGAAGACCAGCTGCTGCCACCGTGGCCTGCTGCTCCGCAATTGAGGCAGCCAGTTCGTCCTGAAGGCGAGACAACACGACCGAAAGTCTGAGAAAGGGCTGGGCTGGAGGAAGGGGGGCTAACAACTGCTGCCTCAGTGGAGCTCATACACTTGTCACGACTGCACGTAACTCGAAATGCTTGTGTTTGTTCCCCTGTTAACGTCGCCTGTAGATGTGCTACTTACAGCACGAGCTTGTCTCTGGGCACGAATGTCGGACCGCTTGGGTGCTGGGGGTGCCGTGTACACTGTTGGGGCAGCCTGAATAACGGTGGGAGTGAGTTTGGGGGGCACCTGCACCACCGGACGTGGCGGAACCGATACCATCTGGTTCATCCCTTCTACCTACAGGCAGACACACAAAGATTAAAGTAAAAATGCAAGAAAAATCAAGTTAAAGAACATGGGTTAAAATCAGGGTAATAAACAAATTTAACGGAAAAGTAGATGCAAAAGAGCAGGAACATACAACTAGGAATCAGTACAGTACGAACACATAAAATACACATTAAAGTATAAATGCGCATGAACACAACGTACCGAAATCTATCGGATACAAAATCACACTGTGTCTGAATGGGTACCGACCTGAGGCATTGGGCCTATCTGTCCCATTGGCCCTATAGGTCCCATGGGCTGCTGTGGGGGACCTGGCATGGAGGGTGCCATCATCATGGGGGGCGGAGGCGGTGGCCGGGGCAGGGGTGGGGCCATCATGCCTTGTGGAGGGGGTCCTCGCATCATGGGCATTCGCTGACCACCTCGAAGACGCACACAATCAAAAAAAGTAGTTTAGCATCAACAAAATACACCCAACAGAATCACGCTGGTCCCAGTGTGACTCTAATGCGCAATGGTTTTTCCAGCTGTTCAATAAAGAAAAGAACACAGAAACATATTTAGGAAACTGACTAGGATGACAAATATTTTTACATTTTACATACATTATTTGTAAAATGAAACTTCACATCTACGGTGTACACATTTAGGCTGCTTCTTACAGACACCTCGTACAAGAGATCATTTTAAAGGACTTTGGGCCTGGTAAGCAGTTACCTGCTCTTTGCAGGATGTGTGGGACAAACGCAGGTCTCATCATTGGTGGTGGTCTGACTGGAGGCACAGCTGGAGAGACACACAAAGACACACAACCAACATTTATTGCTGCAATGTCATTTCATAAGGCTGCTGACCTCTGATGAGGACCATTTTGCAGCTCACAATAACTAATCCCTGTTATCTGAAATTTTTTCTCTTAACTGCTCCTTGTGTGTCCTGTGGATAAAATCTCTATCTTGTCTGCAAATTGACTTGAAAAGTGTACCTCAAGTACCTCTGTTCCTTCATTCAGTTCCCAGAACTCAGACGAGGCCTTTCATCATCTGCTCCAATATTTTATCCCGATAAATGACCACCTACACCCAATCCAACTTTTCAAAGTCTGCTACCTTCTTTGCACCATTTGCTATATCCTGGAATAAGCTGGGCAGCCGTCCCTTCACGTGACACACCGGATGCTTTTAGCCTCTGCTCTGTTGTGGCACACGATGACTTTTTGTACCTCGCACTTCTATCTCATTATTGTTCAGTCCTGACATTTGGCATCAGCCAAAGAAATAGTGCCGCATCCCTCACTTACCTGGGCCCACGAAAGCAGGGGACGCAGGGCCCACAAAGCTGGATGCCCTTGCCTCAAGGCTCTGTTGGACCTGAAATAATCCGTGAAATAAGTGAAACATGTTGAATGGAACTGAGGATCCAAAACATAGTTGGGAAGACAGTATTTGTTAAAAAACAGCAACATATAAAGCTTAATACCATGCTTCCCCAAACGCACAGCCATTTGAGTACCTGTTGGTATGTGTTGGTGCCAATTATGGGGCGCACTACAGGTACAGCTGGCACAGCAGGTACCGCTGGGACAGCCAGAGCAACAGGCACAGCTTCAACCATCGCTGGGCTTCCTCCAGACACTGGACCACCCAGTACTTCCTGCTCAAACCTGGAGGAAGAACAGAATAACCACACAACATGACGCACTGGCAATACTTACATTTCCAAGACAAAAGTCCTAAAAGTGTAGAGAGCTGCCCAAGTGTTATATTTGTGGCATATGAGCAAATCCAAATGATACCATATTTAAAATCCAAGAAAGTATAAGATGAACGTAAATAAGAGCTCAGCAGCACAAGAAGAAAAATCTTTTTAATTTCTACTCACAAAGCCATCTCAGCCTCCATTTCCTTCAGTCGCTCCTCTCCAGACTTCACCGCCATTGTTCCTGCAGTGATTCCTGAACATCAAAATTTTATCAATACGGAGTTAACAGTTTTTTTTAATGGTATGTAATATAATACACCCCTGTCAGGCTGAAGATTATGCAACAAATATTCTTTAATTTAATCACTGCTATTTAATCATTGCCTATTTATGAAAATAAAATTGCAGCGTTTTTTTTTTTAGTGTTTTCTGTGTGTTTCACATCAAATGGTGACATTTAAAACAGATTCCAGAATTGGTGTCTGTTTGTTTGTTTGTTCCAGCATCAACTAAAAACAGCTGAACATAATTGTACAAAATTTGTAGTTCAGGTTTACCAAAGCCCTGGTCAGAGTACAGGCTACGTTCTCTTCAAATATTTCACTCTGGAGGGGAGTGTGAGGCATTTAGTCGTACTGCAGTCCACTTACAGAGACCCACCGCCACTTGCATGACTGTCAGGATCGTGACAACCCAGACAAACATGCAATGCTGCAAGTTTGTTAATAAAATTAAATGTCATGAATATAAACTAGTCACAATAAGGAATGTTGACAAGCACAGTTGGAAAAATGAGATGTAGAGCTGATATCGCTGCTCCCTGAAAGGCAGGGAAACACAGTATACATGTTGTAAAAGGACTTACTTTCTTGCCGTAATTTACTTAAATAACTTGCTACATTGTATTAAAACTAATACATCATCTAATAATAAAGCACAAGTCTGATATTATAGCAAATGCAAAATAAATACTTTAAATCTGTAATAATGAATCATAACTTCTACATTTAAAAATCTATTCACAGCATGTGCACTTACATATTAAGCAATATTTACATGTAATACATTATGTAAAAACATCACTGGGTCCACAGTTGATTATGAGAACTATTTTAGTATAACATTTTGTTTGAACAATTAAACAAAGAAAAATAATAAAGTTAAAAATAATATAAATAAAAGGCACAAAAAATCCCGTTACTTTCAGAAAGGAGACCATATGTTGAACTGTGCCATTAACGGTTATGTTTTAAGGCAGTTAAACCCGCTCAAATAACGATTAGTCCTCCTTTAACTTCCACAGTAAAACAAACTACCAAGAAGAGAGAAGGTGGCAGGTTGACCTAAAGTGACCTATTCAATCAAACATCAAACGTAGATCTTCGAGGTTCAAAATGTACATTTTTCTAAGTAACATTCGAACTATACAGCTATAAGCTGTAGGAAGGTTTCCACAATATATAGCTACATAATGACATCTAAATAAGATTAAGTTGGTATGTACGGAAATAACTGTATTTAGTAAAAAGGTCGCGGGTCAGATGTGTTTGTAAACTGCACAAGACTGGGCTCACATTCGCACGACCAGTAATGTAACGAGCATTTCTTATCACCTCCAGTTATCACTGTAAACATTCCTTACCGTCTACAAACTATTGACCTCCTTCCACTACTAATAAACCTTTTAATACACACATTAATTTAGCACTTCGCGTTTGTAATTTTCCAGGGTTTCGTCGTACATTCGTATTCCATTCAAAACGGACGCTTTAAAATGACGTCTGCCGGTGCATAGACGAGACACCCCATTGGCAGAGAATTTCGTGACGTCATGAACTGCGCCTTGGCTTTGTATCGTTTATTATTATTATTATTGTTGTTGTTGTTGTTTTTGTTGTTAAAGAAAACAGAGAAGTTTTGTATTGCTTTCTTTTTTAGATTTCGAATTTTTTCGAACCGTGAGTTAAGCTTGTTTTCAAATAACTGCAGAAAAGGAAAGAAATTAAGATCAATTCTAATTTTTACATTTTTACAGTATTTTAATATCAAGATATGTAACATCTTTCACAGAAGTATTCTATATGGATAAGACATCACATTTCCCAAAAGCCAGTAGTTTGCATTTTCCTATATTTAAAGAAAGATGAGAAATAGTCTGTAAACACTTTGCAGGGCGCTTTAAAGAAGCGTTGCCGGTTAAGAACACGTGACCTCTCTACTCTGAACATTGGCACCCTGAAACCCGTCTCTTTTCCTTAACTTGTGTAATACAATCAAGTTGGTCAGCCAAAACATCGTCATTTCTTTGTGTTTTTGTCAGTTAAATAACGGTTCAAGAGAATTAACAAATCACAGATTCTTGTTTTTACTGCATTTTACAAAATGTCCCAATTTTTCTGGAAATGCAGTTTGCAATTCCCCTAGCAATTTCAACCCTGTGGGAGGTCCTGTGAGCTAGTTGAACACCGCAAATCTCTTAACACGGAATGTATTTCAGCGGCATGCAAGTGAAGGTGGTGGTGGTGCATCTGGCTCCTCTTCACTGCTCCCCGACTCACGCTTCACGCCGCATTTCTTCTTCTCTCATTTCCTGTTCTGTAGGTTCAGTGGCGTTTATGTTGACGTAACCCTCAGGTGACGAGAGATCACTGGCATCTGGAGGTCTGCCCAGCATAGCCCGAACGTCTCTTGGTGTTGCAGCTGCATCGGTTGAATCTCCGACACCGTCTTTGGTGTCCAGACAGAGGTTCGCTTTCTTGACCAAACCAGCGTGACCCCGTCACTTCTGGATGACAATTTCGTTGACGTTTTTATGAGGTTAACATCAGGGTCATGGTCTGTGCCCATCTTCTGTATGACATGCTGCAGCTGACGGTTATGTGATTTAAAGCATTTAATGATTCCTGCATCGAGTGCTGGAGTGCTGGGCTGTCGGTGTCACGTTGAACAGCTAATCATCCATTATCCAACAAGACAGGTATCTTACGTCCTTGACGACACACGTCTGCGTTGAGTTTATTCACAACATTCCGGAACCATTAAGAATTTGTTCAACCCTTTCCTGAATGCATATAGTCTACATAGAGATGAAAGTGAAGTTTTTTTAAACATCTTGGTTGTCCTGACTTCCCAATCAGCAGCACTTTTCTTTTGTCTTTTCCGGTCGCATTGCAGCAAAACATTCCGGCCACACAATCTCGACTGCCGAAATAACACGTCTCCTCACTCCAGATCGCGCCCAAAATTACATCTGCGTAAACCGCAGGTTCAGCACTTTTCACACACTTCAGGTCACTTTGTGATAAAGCAACATCTGCAGGCACAACAGGCCACCTCATGGCGTGACCTGTCCATTTTCCATTCTCAGGAGGAATGTCTAGCAGTTTCCTCCTGACTTTCCTTTGGCACTTTTTTCTTTATTAAGACAAATGTCTTGCTTCTCTTCAACACTCAGTTCTTTTTTGGCGCTGTTCGGTCACGAGCGTAGACCGTGCACTGCTCTGCTGACAGGGGGGCCGCGATGTCGGCCAGGCCTGCCGACCTGCGTGAGCCTCCGGGTCAGAAGGTAGTCAGCTTCACTTTGCACTCGCGTGACACCCGACACGCTTTTCAGACGGTCAGTTAACAAGAAATAAATACAAGGGCTGATATCCAAACTCCTCTGGCAAACTGACAGATTAATGAGTTGTTTTACAACGGGGATGAATTCATTCTTTGCAATTTTGACGCATTACTGTGAACATGTATTTATCTTTGATTTGTAGAGACTTCTTACCTTTACCTGTATTTGTACTGTCGTTTACAATTTATTCTCTAAAATTTCCTTCCCCTGTTCTGTGCATTATGGACCTGAGGAGCTTGGTTTCCTGCTCCCTTGTTTACCTGCTGTAAACAACTGTTTACACAACTGAGAGCCACTAGTCCGCAGTCCCGTGGCTCGCAGGTCCAGTGTCTGCAGTTCTTTGCTCGCCTGGCTTTCGATGAGGGTCACTGCTGTTTGGGTCAGTGCAGGTGGTTGGTTTTTGCGATCCTGTGAGGCAGCAGGTTGGGGCAGGGGGGGCATATTAAACGTAATGGGGGTCAGAGGAGTCAAACCTGCTAGTGAACTGATTGATCCCTCAAGAAGATCCTTCATGGGCTGTTTGTAGCCCCTGAGCTTCCCCACCCTCACCGTCCAGTCCCATTATTCCACCCGAAACACATCTGTCCGGCGCGTCTGAACACAGGCTGAACGTGAAAGGCAGATTCCACGCCAGGTCCAAATGCTCTGCTCTATTTCCAGATGACTTCAAGCAGATTATCCACACAATCTTAACCTTCAGTTACTGTGAGACCGTTAAAAAGCAGGTACATCTTTTTGTACATATAATATTCATACTCATCATTCACAGTGATATCGGCATTAAATACACTGAAATTAATTTTAAATTTAGTCCACTGGACCGAGATGACAAAACTGATCCGCATTGCAGTAACATCGAACATCTGTGCCGAAAATATTATTTTGTGACTAAAAAAAATTTTAATTATTTTATCAAAAAAGCAGTAACACTATAACAGTGGTAGTAAAGAAGATCACTAGCCCCTATTTATTTACTACCATTTTAATGCAGACAGTTCTCGCCACATGCATCGCTTTGAGTGCAGGTATAACAGGTACATAGAGAAGCTGCAGTCAGAGGTTCAGTGTTAATAAGAGCAGCTGTACAGGGAATAAGTGCAATTCAGTAAACCTGCCAGCAACTGAGGAGAGGAAAACAAAATATTTCCCAACCAGGAGGAGAGGGAGAACAATAAACCTGGGGGTCCGAGGGCCAGCACCCCTCCCCCTGGACTTCTACACATAGAAAATAGTGGTAGTGGTAACAGCTAACAACTATTGTGCTGCTAAGGACCGCAGGCAACGCTTCTTTACACCTGAAGAGAGTAAAAGGGAGTGATGCCAACCAGTACAGATGTGAGATACTAAGTATGAATGGAAACACAGTGGTGACTGTCTCCCTTGTGGTGGCAGGTAAAGCCCCCCTTTTGGTGACAGAATGGCAACATTAACAGACAGTTTTCCTCTATTCTGCCTCACTCCCTCTGTCCTCCTTTCCAGCTCCTTATGACAAACCTCAGCTCTCCATCTATTTTGGATGCAACAGCGTGACCATCAACATCACCACCTGTGGTGGCTTTCCTCAGCCTGCCTTTCACTGGAGGGATGGGGCAGGAAGTGACATCACCAGTCACAGCCAAACCAAGGTGGACTTTGACAGCAGGGGATGCATCGAAGTGCAGAATAAGATCTGCTTGCCGTTGAAAGAGACAGAGACCCTGACAGCTGTGGTGAACCTGGAAGTTCTCTGCCAGAATTTCTCTCGTTCGCTCAGCGTCGTCCCTCCATCAGGAAGGCAGAGAGGAAATGCGCGAACGGCGGTGCGGAACAACACGAGAGGCATGGAGATCAAACAATCTTGAAATGCAGACGGTCACTTGTACCAGAAGTTGAACGTAAAAAATGATGCAAAAATTTTAATGAGTCCTTCAGGATGTTCATCATTTAGGTGGATTTTGAGGTCTGAAACCAAGAATAGTTAACGCAAAAAGAAAACAGTGGGAAACAATGGTATGTCCCTCCAGGCCCCCCCAGGGTGCTCTGTGACACAGGCTGCATCCAAGAAGAGAGTGACAGTTGTCTGCCCTCCAGTAATACTGCTAGCAACAATCATCTTCATCATCGTCAGCAGTGAAACATTACTAAAGACAGAAAACCTGTCCGTCCAGCCGTCACCAGTCAATCGTTCTCCGTTAAACAGCGTTTGCTCGGAAACTGGTCCCACTGTGATTAATACATAAAAAAAATTAAACCATCCCTATGGGACACATATAGCCCCGAAAATGGTTACCTGCAAACTCCACACAATCTAAAGCCCATTCGAACCCACTTACTAACACACAGCCTCGGACCTGCAACCCAACTGCGCCGTCACACGTTGCCCACCCGCAAATTCTCTGTCCTAAGTAAATCATTTCAAAAATAATATTCAAACTGGTGTGAACTTTCCATGTCAACATTTAAGTGAAAATATTTCCAATGACAGTATAACTAGCTGGGCACCAAAGTCATCGGGCTCCGGAGGCGGATTTTTTTCACCACCCCAGTGCACAAAATTTCTACCAGTAAAGACGGTAAACGTCATGATGCTCACGCACATTTTATTCTACATTTATGTCCTAAATTATAAATACAGGTAATAAAGACGGTACCGACCACCACCAGACTACATTACTTTCTCTGCATGCTGTTGCACCATCAGCCGTCTCCGCCTGTCGGAACACGTTCACCACATTTACTGCACATTTCATATTTTAAATAAACATTTAAACATCTTTATCTCCTTTATTCAAAGTGCCACAACGCTGAACTCTGGCTGCAAGCCATGCGCCCTGCAATCTCCCCGGGGGGGCGGGGCCTTCACGTGTTAAATGTACCACGCGGTGTCAGCATGCAAATGAATGATGTCGCTGAGTGTTTTTACCTTTGATTCACGAGCGACTTTTACTCGCGACAAAACTAAAAGACGTGAGTGGAAAAAACCATCCATCCACGTTGATGAACCGCTTGTCCTGAGGAGGGTGGCGCTGGAGCAGAGACCACCAGGCTGTGGAACTGCCCCTGGATGGGACACCAGGCCACACACTAGGGGCGATTGAGAGAGGCCCAATAATCTGGAAGTGGGAGGAAACCAGAGCACCCAAAGGAAACCCACACAGGCACGGGGAGAAGTTGCACACTCCACACAGTCCAGCATCTACACGGTTCTGTAAAGGAGAATTTGACTATAGGTTCTTAACCAGCATTCGGAGTTCTGCTCACCTGGCAGAGATGTTTTAGCTGGTCTGCTGCTGTGTATCCGTTCTTCTGAGCCTTTGCTCCTTGATGGGACCTGTGCTTGATCTTCCAGTTGTCTAGTCACTGCAAGTTCTCTAGTCCCACGTCCTCAAGACGCTGCGTCCCAGTTTCAGCGTCTTCTCGGGCTGGCTCTCAGTCCTGTCACAGCACCGTACCCTTCGGTGTCACACTCCCGTATGAAGGACGCTCACAGACAACATCTGATTCTGAGAAGGATGCTGGTTTTCACGCTTCTGAGGCCCTTCCGTGGACCTCGCGCGCGACTTTTACCTCCTGGTCTCGACAAGGAAATTACTGTCTTTACTACTTTGAATGAGTTCAGTGAAGAATGAATAACGTCCAGATTGTGCCCGAAAATGTGGTGGAAAGACGAATTTTTACCAAAGCAAACAAATTAATTAATTAGGGTGGGAAAATACAGCATTTCTGACGCACAACAGGGTCATTCAGAACACAGCCTGGAAGATGAAACCGGAAGCAAAGTTACATTAAGTGCAAATGTAAAACCTCTGTCAGGGTTTTTCAGATTTCTTTATTTTGATATAAGAAACTATATGGCCATGAACATCGTATTTACAAACAACATACAGTGAAGCCAGTGTAGAAAAGCAGGCAGAGTCTGAAATGCACAGGATAATGTGTACAAGAGCTGTTTCAGTCGTCCTCTGACCACCAGCTGCGCTTGGGCAGCAAGACGGGACCCCCTATGACATACGATGGTACCAGACCTTGTCCTACGTGCACGAGGTTTGAAAATTAAAACTAAAGCAAATAAATAACTGTCACTAATATGAATTATTTTACAATACATTCGTTGGACAGAACTAAATATGTACTAATTGTCTACTTCCTATACAAGTTTAAATGTTAGTATCAGTTTATAGTTTGAAAATCTAAAGAGAATGTAAACTAGAAGGGAAAAGACGGACTATTAAGTCAAGTATTTAAAAAGAGTAATTTGCCGCAACCGTTGGCAGTTTTCTGCACTTGTAAAAACCATAAGTGAACTTAGAAGGATCAAAATAATATCAAAAAAAAAAAAAAAAAACTTGTATTGTTCTTCTCAAAGTAGCTTTAATGCGGGCTGTAGATCTTCACGCAGAACTGCGGACTGTTTCGCGCGGTTCGCCGCGCCGAGGCGTCACGTCCTCCCTGGTCTCTCACGCTTCTCTGCCGGGGTTGTTCCTGGGCGGAGGTTTCCTGACGGGGAACCACAGCCCACGTTAGAAATAAAAAGCACCACGCAGGCGAGACTCGAAAACTCGCGAAGGCGAAAAAACGGAGGGACCATCTCTGCCCGCGGGGCTTCAAGCGGGAATCAAAAAATGGCCCCCTCTGCCACATGTGGAAGCACAGGGCTGCACTCTTGACTTAGTGTTGTTTTTTAATGTTTTTACACCAGCCAACTGAACAAATTTAGGTCAGATGAGAGGCAACACAAGATGTGGAAAAGTGCAAAGGCGCCTCTCTTTGCAGCTTTTTGCGGAGGACAGCAGGCCGGTTGGAGGCCGTGTCCACCCTTGCAGGAATGGTCACCTCCTCGAATGCGGGGGGTGGGCAGGCTTTGTCACTTGTCGCTTCCACTCGAGACCCAATCTGCGGTTTTGGGACACTCCCCCTCGGGCGTACATGCACACACGCTACGGCTCGGAGGAAGGTTCCGGCAAACACACGGCAAACAACACACACGTGTTTACAAACGAACAGGTGCACAACTGGTCACGAGACCCCGCAAAAAACAACCCGGGCGCTGACCGGTGCCGCACGTGCGCACAGACGCGTCCTTACGCTGGCGAGGTGTCTGCGTCGCTCGGCTCCAGGCTCTTGGTAATGACCACTTTGCGACCATGAAGCTTGGCAGACAGGAGCATCAGGATCCCGCAGTTATTGGTGTAGCAGCAAGTGGCGTCGACAGCAGTCAGCAGCACCAAGAAGATGAGCAAGACGATACCAACCAGTCCTCCTTTTCCCAGCCCAGGCCTCGCAGGTTTGGCTGCACAGGGGTCAGTGGTGGGAAGGAACACTGTCAGTGCTGAGAGAACAAATGAAGCTCACAAAGGGCCGTCAGAATGCTGGGGTAGCAGAGTGGAACCTACACACACTTTACCTATTTCCGTGTTGCTGGATCAGGTAGAACAGGAGAAAAGTTAATGTGGGCAGTGAGAGAGAAAATGAAAAACGAGCAAAGAAACAATATGAGAAACGAGGAGGGAGAAGCTCACCGGTGATCTTCACCGGTGTTGTGAAGCTGTACAAGGCAGGGTGGGAGGATCCTTTGGCGTTGACAGCAGAGACCTCCACAAGGTAGCTGGCGTTGTACCGAAGGTCGGCCAGGAGGATTCCGGAAGCGTCGGACGGGAGCCTTTTCTCCCGCCAGTCACTGCCACCTGCTTCCTGCAAACAGTGGGGGGGTTCTGGGCATCAGCGGAGCTTAGAACGTGGCCCTCCGGACACCGTATCCGTCACCGGCCACGCTGGCGTGAACCTGCATCCCATCCCTGGTGCCGTTGCTTAGCGACCTTGACCAGGATACAGTGGTGAAAGATGGACGGGCGGCTGACTGTAACTCACAGTTCTGTAGCGCACGACGAAGCGGACGATCGGCGAGGCCCCGGGGACGGGCTTCCTGAAGGGCACGAAGAAGGAGTTGTTTTCCACTTTGCTCTCGCTGGTGACCAGGACGGGGCTGTCCGGTTCCCCTGTGGTGCAGCAGAGAAAAGCCACCTCGGTCGTCCAGACTTTTCAGCGACGGCATTCGGTTGCACTATCGACAAGTTGGCAAATTGCGCTGCAGCAGCTTCCATAACCGATGGCTTTTCAAGACTACGTTGTGCGACTTGTCCCATTTCAGCGCTGCTCTCCGTTTGCACCTCCTTTGTGTCACTTTCAGCGCTTTAACTCTAATGCCGGCGCTGCTCGGTTACCTTCTGTCCAAGTCAACGGGGACGATGTCATCCGAATGGTGAATGATGGAACCGCGCAGCAGTGTGGTGGTGGATCATTGGCGCACCGATGGCCGTATGACCGTGAAATGAGGGGTTGCGCAGAGATGGATGGAAGATTTGAATTTATGATGGATGCAGATGTAGAGAAAAACAGGAATAAAACCATGAGTTCAACAGAAAAAACATAATCAGTTCAACAGAGACAGGCGAGCTGCGATTCGGCAGCAGTTCAGATGAGGAAAACCAGACAACGCAGATGACGAGGCGGAAGCAGCCGAGAAGGCAGCAGACTCGGTCTCCTGCGGGACGGGGCAACGTCCTGCAGCTCTCGCCGTCCTCTGCTGCGGGAGGCATCGAAACTCGGTGGACAGGGATCGCGGCGAGTTTGCGGGGGGAGGAACCTCACGTTTGGCCAGGGTCCGGACAGAACGCTCGGAAGAGAACCCGCTGCGGCCGAGTCGGTTCTGGATCGCGATCCGCACGGAGTAGTCGGTGTAAGGCTTCAGGGAGGAGATCGCAGCAGGTCCTGAACACCAAACACACAGAAAGGACAAGAGTGACTTGACCCCCAGCGCCCAGCCTGCAGCCCAGCACACACGACCATGGCAAGTGGCCTGACAGGGAGACAGCCGCAGGTACCTGTGGACGGGATGATACTCTGTCTCCAACTGGCTTCTCCTTTCTGTTTCCACTGTAAAATGTAGTGGGTGATGGGAGAACCGCCGCCCACCAAAGAGCCAGGCAGCAGGAACTTAACTGAACCGGGACCCTCGGTCACCGTGACATTAGCAGGGACTCCTGGAAGAGCTGGACAGGGAGGATTCAGAAGAAAACGCAAGAGACGGAAAGGAGAAACGGATGCGAATTGTTTAGGTGCAGAAGGAGGAAAAGGACGGCGGAGCGACAGCGGGAATCGGACCCGGAAAACAGCACAGAAAAGCGACAGAAAACACGGCAATAATGCAAACCATCCAGACACAAATGAAAACACCGCTTAACATGCCGGTTTCATTTTAAATATTAAAAATGGAAGAAGAAAAGTAGGTAATAATTTGTGTTCTTAGAGACGAACGATTGCAGAGAAACGTGATACGTTTGGTTTTTATTAGCTTTGAGATACAGACTATTTCAGTCTTACTTTGCAGGCTGAAGTCTTTGCTGTCGTTCCCAGCTGAGCTGCGGCCTACGCAGGAGTACAGGCCTCCATCAGACGGCACCACTTTCTCGATCTTCAAGGTAGATCCCTCGACCTTCACCCGCCCCGTGGTTGAGGTCTGAGGCGACACCCAGGCAGAGACACGAGGGACACAGACGGGACTCAGACTGCACACGTGAACTAGCGTCCGGTGAGGACCAGCTGGCTGCGGACATTTATGGCTCTCGGGGATTACGAGAGAAGCGGGAAAACGCGGACGCATCGGATCAAAGTCCTACATTCCACTTTCCTTTTCATCTAAGCAGTCGTACGCAGATTATTTAAAAACCTCTTGGCAAACTGTCATCCAGAGAAGTAATGTTATTACAACAGGCCTGTCAACACATCAGCGTGACCCTCATAGCATCTGCCCTTGAGCTCAGAAGATAATAAATCACAGCTCACCAGTTTCTCACTGGTGTCTTTCTTCACCCACTGGGTCGTGGGAACTGGGTGACCCGCAGCGTGACAGGTAACCGAGGCAGGATGGCCAGGCATCACCTCCATGGCCTTTTTTGTTACCGTGACATTGGGATGCACTGGAAAACATTACAACACGTCAGCTTCACCGTCGTTTACATTAAAGGATCCTCATTTTTCTACCGCGCGGTTTGATTGTTGTTCTCCAAAAACAAACATTTGTGCTCTGCTTAAATCGTTTTGCCCGTTTATTAACTAGATGGACAGAATAACATTCTGCTGTTTATTCATCTGAATGAAAATGTTTGGCTGCAGTGCTGGGAAATCGCGTTGGTGGTGGATGCAGCTACCAGCTTCTCAGCAAGTGGACCAACACGACGGCGGCCTTGCGTGGAAAAGAATGGTTTGCCCTTCGACATTACTGCGGCATAACAACGAGGAACGGGAAGACAGGAAGCCCTCCCCGCACGCGGCGCAGCGGAGCTGCGACAGTGACGATACCGGAGACGTGGAGCACGAAGCTGTCGCTCGCCTCTCCGATCTTATTGGCCGCGGTGCAGCTGTACTCCCCGTCGTCCCCCCTGTCCACAGCCGGGATGGTCAGCTCGCTCCCGTCGGAGTTGAACACGTAGCGGCTGCTGTCTGAAGTCACTGGGCTGACAGACGAGTCACAAAAATATTTGAGTCAGAAGATGACGACGATGAGACACTGGCGNAACACGTAGCGGCTGCTGTCTGAAGTCACTGGGCTGACAGACGAGTCACAAAAATATTTGAGTCAGAAGATGACGATGACGACGATGAGACACTGGCAAGACGCCGAGGTGCTTCAACACACGATGCGGCGCTTTGCCCCGACATAAAGACACAACAGACTCGTACTGCGCTTCGACACGGTCGCCAGCATCAGGAGGAGCAGTAGTTCTGCTCCGTCGCAGGCCGAGCTGTTCGCGCCGGAACCGGGCGCAAACGGGGCAACTTGGGCTGTCCGTATGCTCACCTGCTCCAAGTTATGTTTGGTGTCGGTTCCCCAGATACAAGGCAGGTAATAGACACGTTGTTCTGAGGCCCGGCCAAAACGTTTTTCAGAGGCTTCTGAATTTTGACCTCTGGGGGGGCTAGAAGAAAACAGAGTAAACGACAGTAAACCGGAAGTGCTGCGAAACAATAAGACGCTGCAGGAACGTGTTTAAATTCACAGCAACGACATTCTGCTCTTCTGAACCCTGCTTGCGGCACGAGACTCAGCTCTTCTTCACCTGCCGTTCCTTCACGTTACTGTTGAACCCTGAAGCCCTGATCTGCCATAAGGTGAGCAAAAGGTCTCCACTGCTCAACGCACCCTTTAAAACGTACCATTGACAACAACGGAAACGGTGAGGGACCGCGAGACGGGTCGACTGCGAATTTTGCCCTCGCACACGTAGGTTCCTCGGTCTTCCCGTCGGATATCCAGGATCTGCAGGCTGTTGTCGGCCAGGACTCGGACCCGATCTGCAGGGAGCGGGCAGTGGGGGTGTAAAAGCAGGACAAGGCAGTGAAGCTGAACAAAACGCACTCTTCAGTTCGCTCCCCTCCGAACTGCGTGTCGCACTTTGGTCAGACCCTGGAGGAACGTTCCTCACCGCCAGAGACTTCGCGTCTGTTTATGTTCCATTTCACATCTACCGCCGGCCGCCCCGTCACCATGCAGGGGATCACGGCGTTTTCGCCAGTCAGGAACTCGTGGTAGGTTTTCGTTTTGCCGAATGTGGGCTTTTCTGTGCAAACAAACACGAAAGGAGGAACTTTGTGGCGAGCCGGTGAGGTTAGTCGTGGCTAGAAAAAGGCACAAACTACGTCTATAGAGAGCAGAAAACGCAGTAATACACACGACACGGCCAACTCCGCACTGAAGAAAGTTCCAGACTTCAACTGCTTGCTTTTATTTAAGACTTACAACTAATTTAAATGTGAACAGCAGGTGGATGTCTTCATGTGCGTGAAGCGGAGAAGGAACCTCACCGTAGATGTAGATCTGGACCTCGGCGTGCTCCGTCTGGCCCGAGTCAGGTTCACAGGTGCATTTATAGCGTCCGCTGTCCGACATCCTGGCTGACGCAATGATCAGCTTCGATGAGGATTCGTCCACTTTCTCCACCTTCACCTCTTCATCTTCAATGTCTTCTCCGTCCTTCTGCCATGTTATGTCTCCCTCGGCACCGACTGCAACGGAGCACGAGAGTTGGGACCGGGCAGCTCCGGGTGTCACTCCTTCCACAGGAGTGACACACGACACAGAGAGAACTAAGTGCATCTCAGAACAAACAGTGAACAGAAGAAAGTCAGACGCGGTTACTGAAGGACGTCAACCACAGTGTTGTTCCGTCACGGCGACTCTGCACTTTCCCGAATTGCCTTTGGTCTTTAGCCAGACGTCAAGTTCTGTTCATCTGAGCTTTTTCATTATTACTGAAAAGGTACATTTTGCATGAAACCACTTATGTTAATAATAACAACGTGAATATTATACTTTTACAAACTGCTCACCCACCTTTGCAAAGGAGTAGAATCTGAGTCCCCAGTTCAATGTCATGGCGAGAGAGAATGATCTCCATCTTGGCATCTAAGAGGCAGTTACAGATTCTTATTTCAAATCATTTTGACATCTTCATATTAATGAGCACAATGGGAACTTTAGCTGCTCCTTAACTACTCCGTCAATGTCGACCGCCTGAAGTGTCAACTTTCAAATGCAAAGTTTGGACTGGAGCTCAACACATAACTGCTGCCACGTGAAAGAGTCTGTTTTGTGACATATCGAGTTATGCAACCAAATATTGTACATATGCGACACCGTCTGATGTTTTTCCTGTATTTTGAGGAGGTCAGAAACTCTATAGTCACATCGGAAACTGTGAACTGAAACGTTCAAACGTGCAAACCAGCTTCCTTCACATTTCAAGAAGGACTTTGCTTAAAGAAAACGGACGGTTATTTGTCGTATCTGTGGTTCTTTCCAGCCGAAACATCCAGCAGAAGTGATGCCAATAATGACACTTTGGGGGAAACTTTTCACACTCATTTCCTGCAGTTGCCTTCAACAACAAACTGCCCACCTAGTTCCACACCAGCAGGTACAGCTGCAGTAAGTAGCAATGAAGCACAAGAGAAACTGCCCAGAAGAAGACAGTCGACATAGCGGCTCAAATCGGGTGCCCCTGAAGCTCCGCTCCAAACCCTCCAAAAAACAAAGCAGAAGCAGCTGCAGATGGCCTGATGGCTCCTGGGACGCCCCCCGCTCAGCACACGGAGAAAGGGGGGGGGGGGGGGGGGG
>UFQX01000553.1:41987-65659 GCA_900497675.1 Arapaima gigas | reverse complement strand
CCCCCCCCCCACCAAACGGGAAAAGGGGGGGGGGGGGGGGGGGTTCATGGCAGCTGGGAGCCCATCCCAGATAGAGAGGGCACGAGGCTACGCGACACCAGCCCGTTGGGGGTCACCACCCACATGAATGCATTTTAGAGTGACCTGACAGCCTGAAACTCATGTCTCTGGACTGTGGGAGGAAAGCCGCACAGACACGGGGAGAACACACACACTCCACACACACACTGTGCTGCCCCTGATAAAACACCCAGCTGCATGAAATATCTCTTTTCCCTCAGGACAGAACCCACAGATAACTGCTGTCGCACCAGAGGTCGTCTCCATTGTTTCAGACAAGAAGCAGCTATAAATAATTGTTGCTCTTTACATGACCGGGAGAGCAGAGGGGGAGACCTTGGCACGAGTCGCTTTCCTCCATTTCTTCCTGTGTGGCGACTTCAGTCAACGGAGCGGCACCCTGGGGGGTGGGAGCAGTGCAGCAACCTCTGGAAAGTGCAGCTGTGCAGTTGATACTGCATCTCACTCCTGAGATCACATTAGTCCCGAGCGCTTCTGTCCCAGTGGAGTGAAATGTACTTCGGTGGCCTTCAGGTTCCGCTCTTCCTCCTCTCAGACGGCATCGCTGGACTTACGGAAACTTCACGGTTTCCCACCACAGAATCTACACGCCGGAGGATTAAGTTGGAGTTCCGCCTTTTCTTCTGCACGGTTTAACCTGCCAGAGTCTGGGGACCTCGTGGCTGCGTTTGCCTCCAGCGAGGCGAGAAGATGCCGTTTAACCGCGTCGAGCTGTATGTGCGTGAAGGTTGGCAACAGGCCCTTCCACCCCCTCAGAACCACATCACC
Source organism: Arapaima gigas (assembly GCA_900497675.1). Lineage (NCBI taxonomy): Eukaryota > Metazoa > Chordata > Actinopteri > Osteoglossiformes > Osteoglossidae > Arapaima > Arapaima gigas. Next base: position 64,810 of record UFQX01000553.1, on the reverse strand, counting down.
TCCCAGGTGACTCGTCTTTAGCGCCACTGTCACTGAACATCTCTTGTGCCACACAGACAGTGAGAGCGAGTGGAAACGGCTCGAAACAACGGAGATGCCGGCAGACTGGACTGCAGACACGGGCTTCGGTAGCACCATTTTCACACCGACACACAACCGTCCCGTCGCTGCACTTCTGCGCTCTTTTAAAATGGACCAAAATGCGTTAGAACCATCATCCATGGGATGATGGATGACAGGGAACACAGGAGCATTTCACCTCTTTTCTGCAGTCTAACAAAGGCTAACAAAAATGTTCTGCACGTTCATGAAATAAAAGCTGGAATTCATGAAATAAAGTTAGAATTAAGAATCTCGTTTTCTGAGTGCAACCAACTTCAAATGAGAATTAGAAATAAATGTGACGAAATAAGTGTCATTTCATTTTTTTACTGTTTTTAATAAAGTTCTTTCCATTGTCTTATTTATTGGAATGTCTTTGTGGAATAAAAAAAGAAACGGGAGGAAAGAGGCGAGTTTTACCCGAACAGGAGGCGGCCAGGAGCAGCAGGGCGAACACGGCGAGCATCGCTGCGGCTGCGGCAGAAGCGCCCGTCTGGGAAGCGGTACCTGCGGCACGTGCTGCGCCCTTTTATACGCGCGCAAGAAAGACAGGAACCGCACAATCTCCGCAATCTCTGCCCCCCGACCCCCCACGCCGTTTACTACACCCGCACCTCGCCCCTACCCCTGTGCGTAGTTCGCTCGTCATTCGCCGCGAGAGACGAAAACGGCCCGGAAGGCGCCACCGCATCCCCCGCAACTGCACGCGCACCGGCACCGGCAGTGATGATCGGAGCCCCGCGCCTCCCCAGGACCCACCGGACCGACGCCGTCACATTTAAACCCCGTCGCCCCATCGGACCACCGCTGTTAATACAACAACAACAACAACAACAACAACAACAACAACAATAATAATTATACTAATAATAAAGGGTTGCCGAAAATGACAACTGTCGGGTGTCGCGCGACCTGAGAGGGACATGCGACGCCGCTTCAGCGCCGCTCCTCACATGTTTACATTTTCCCCCTTTTACGCAAAAAGGCGCATTTGACTGACACAGGTTCAAATATTGTTTTCATAAATTCTTACCGACGCGCCGAGCTGGTTAAGGACCGAAACCACTGGGTGTTCGAGTTTTAAATCTATATCGAATTACATCCCGTATAACCGTCCGAACTGTCGAGCCTTTTCGCCTCACGGCTGCGCGACACCGCGGTAAATCAGTGCAACCCGAGACCTCCCGCAGTGACGGATCGACCGATCGATGTTTCCTTATCGATTATGCATACTGTCATACAGACCGGGGAAAGAACGAGACAGGAGCGTGAAACGAAGCCGCTGCGCACGCGGCCGCTCCACGTGAGCGCGCGCGCGCGCGCGCGCGAGAGAGACGGTGCTGCACGAGCCCGGGAGGCGGGGCTTGAGGTGCTTCTCTTAAAGTACTTAAAGTACTTAAAGTAGTTAAAGTACTTAAAGTACTACTTCTGAAAGCAGCAGCTTCTAGGCAGAAAACACGTCCCGTTTTCTCTACCGTCTTTCATAAGAATATTAAAACAACAGAGACGTGAGGGGTTCTTCACTTCTGTGCCGGAACAACAGCCTAACGTGACCTTTCACCAGGGAGGAGGACCTGACTAAAGGAGGGACGGTGAAATCCCCAGTTCTGACCCCAGATTAACCTCATGCGCAAACGTACAGAGGCTGGAAGTGGGTCCATGTGGGACTTTCTTCATAACCAGAATCTTTCTGCTAATCATTTCCACCAACCGCAGTGCCGGGTTCCCCCGTCTGGGGGGTAGGCCGAGGCCCACGTGGGGTCCGCAGCCGCACAGGGACGCCGGCTGGGTGTGACCCGGACCCGTCCTGCCGGCGACGCGCCTTCACCCCCCCCCCCCAGCCCCTCAGTGCTGATAGCGTATCAACGGCAGGTCCCCGAACGGGGCCCGGTATGGCCTGTGGTCCCGGCCCGTCCGCTGGGACCCGCGATCGTCAAACTCGCGCTCATTTTCCCTCATTACGGGGGAGCAGGAGCTTTAAAGTTGGTGAAACAAGGGAGGAAGTCAGTGCCTCTGCTGGTGTTCGTTTCCCGCCGCTTCTCCTTTTGATGCTGCTGGGCATCCTGCCTCGTCTCCAAGGAGCCACTAAGTAATGCGACCTAAATGTTCTCCATGCTTTGCTCTGATCATTTTCCTCTGCAGTTTCGACCGCACAATCTTTCCCCCTGCGAAATAGATTCTGGGAAGGTTTATCACTCCGCGTGAGACTCTTCAACTGTGGTACGAAACACTTGTAGCTGCCCACAGACCTGGGGAACATTTGTCCCTAAATTTCACATTGGCTGAAGCTCAAGCCTATGCAGCGCATCTCATGTTCACTCTTCCAAGGGGCCTGTGGGTCATATGGAGCATCTTCTCCACAACAATGGCTGGACAGATTTTTTTGGATACCACGAGACGCCACCTCCTCCAGGGTAGACCCCAGCGTCCTCAGTGTGTCCTCCTCACGCTCCACAAAACAAACAATGGGAGAAGAACAATGGTGTTTACGCAGAGCCAGAATTGCATTGAGATGATAAACATTGCCCCCCGAAACGTGCACACAGTCGCAGAGCCGGTGGCCCCAGGAAGCGGGGACAGGCGTCAAGGAGAAGCCAAAGAGCCTCGTGGGACCCTTGGCTAAAATGGACCTGGAAAAGGAGGAGTGTCTGTTGCTTCAGCTGTTTCAAGTTGCCACATTTATAACATATCAGTACAACCTGGAGAGCAAAATAAAGGAAGAGCCTAGGTTTGCTGGCCCCACGTGAGGCCTCATCCGGACTCATCGGCACGACTGCGTATATTTACACTTGTGCAGTTTATGTTATAACTTGTATACAGACAGAACCACAAGAAATAAACTGTACAATAATGTTTACATCTTCCAGACAATTCTTCAAAAATAAAACATTTCAAAATTATAGAAGTTCAGGTTCACTCACAGTTTAACACACACGACTGTGCAGCTGCCTGTGGAGGTTTGAAACCCCGGCAGAATTGGAGATTTTTTGACACAAAATGCACATTTAATGGGAACGTGTGTCTCCCTAATTGGAAAAGAGTCTAAGAATCCAGGTGGTGCAGCTGGTTCCGTCCCAAGCAGGTGAGCTACTCCTCCTACTAGGCTAGTAGGAGATGCGAGCAGAACTGAGGACAACAGCAGCGGACGTCCATCGTCGTGGGCGAACTTATGAAACCGTCAATCAGATTTGGAGCTCAGAAGTCCACTGTTCTGCAGGTGCTGCACTGGGGGGGGGGGGCTTTTAAAACAATGGTAACCTTGCCGAGAAGCGAAGATCCTCGGAAATTGTCACCCTGAGCCACAAGGAGAACAATAGAAGATGTTAAAATAAGCTGTGGAGATGCAGGAGCCGCCCTCACCGCCTCCGGAGTGGTGGAGCATAGATGAGCGATGAGACGGACCCTGGACAGAAATGCCATCTTTGGATGGGTTTCCAGGAAGAAGCCTCTTCTTTCAAAAGGAGCAAAGATGCTCAATTGAAGGAAAAGCCTGAAGAAGAGTTCTGGGAATCTGTTCTCTGGACAGATGAATCCAAACGGAACCATTTGGTGAGAACAAAACTGCCCCACCAACAAAAGGAATGAGGCTTCCAGTGAAGCTTGGAGCTGGGAGTGTCCTGCAAGGGCCATGGGCAACTTGACACCACCGAGGGAGCTGTCAAGTCTGAGAAATAGAAAGAAACTGTTGAAAAGACGCGTGGGCCGTCGGTGTGAGAAGTGAACCTGAGCGCAAAGAGGGTGTTTCAACCACAGAGGAACTGCTCCGAAGAAGACGCTCCCTGTCCTGGAGCAGCCAAGGCAGCCTGAGCTGAAACCCGCTGAAATGCTGTGGTGTTCAAGCGAAACCCTCCGAAACTCACAGCTGCAAGAGTTTTGTGAAGAGAAGTGGGACAAAACCCTCCAGCAAGATGTCAGAAACTGACTGGCTCCAGGAGGAACCTGTGAGCAAAATGAATCCTTTCAGTCCTATTTCATTTGAAAGAGTCTATAAAAGTTGGACGAGACGCTTTTCGGGAGAACGGCATGACTGATGGAGACTTGGGGGAGAAACGTGGTTCATAAGTTCAGCTTTCAAACATAGATTTATTATCTTGTTATTTTTGAAGTGGCTCATAAAAGTTCATTGTTTTTATACTTAACTGTCACAACTGGCCCAGCAGAAATAGTAGGAGGTTGAGGTCAACGCATCGAGTGGAGGGTCAGTTAGTGACCTTCACCTCCCCACCGTTGTCCACGATTCTGCCTGGGTTTGTGTAAATACAGCAGAAGGCTATATTTTGACGTGAGGCTATGAACGTCTTGGACAGGAAGCCGGACGGTTTGGGCAGAAAGTCAAGGTGCGCGGCCGAAGGCACAAGGCTAAGGGTGACGGAAAAGACAATAGATGGAGGCAGTTTTTATTCACGTTTACGTCACTTACACGGTCCACAATAGGGCTGCTCGAGAACAAATTAAGGAAGTGTGCTACTGCTGCAGGGGGCCAAGGAGCCCTTTTGAGCTAAACGGGGCTTTTAAGATGTCGCAGCTCCGATCACACATTCGTAGGGATGAAGGTAAGTTTCACGTTAAATCCTTGAAATGAATCTGTTCTGAGCTGCGACTCAGTTCTTACACACATCCCACAATGCACCTGCACACGTTGTAGGGATGTAACCTGGACTGACTGGGTTTCTCGGGGTCCTTTACGAGACACCCTCACCCAGGGGCCCCCAGTGAGGTCGACCAGACCCCAGGGGGCATCCAGGCAGCACTACCTTGGAGCCACGACTTATCTCTGTTGATCCGCAGACATCCGCCTGCCTGGTCTTGGGCCTCCGGCGACCTTCGAAATTCAAACACTCCTGCTTCTGGCGGCCGACCTCCCGCGCGGCTGGAGCAGAGTTTTGGTCGACTAGGACGTCGGGGGCGGAGTCAGCCGTCGGCCTCACCTGACGTGAGGACTGAAGCGTCACACAGGTAACGGAGCAGATCAAAGAGACATGTTTCAGGAGACTTTGAGAGTTGCTGAAGCAGGAGAGCCGAGTCCTGCAACTACTGCGCTTGAGACCTAAATCAGCACAACTGTCGGCTGCTCTCAAAAAATGTAAATGTCACCAACTGAATGGAAGCCCACCGTTTCGTTATCAACTTGCAGAACTGAAGAGAAGGAATGTAAATAAAGTTAGAAAGGTGATATTTTTATGATGTGAGGAAGAAACTCTGGTCTCTGATGAGGGGAAAGCCTGTGAAGAACCCAGCTGGATCCTGCAGTCCAACTCTGCACATTTCTCCTCATTTCAACACCGCGCATCACAGCTGCGGCTCCGATTGTTGAAAATGTCTTCATGTGAATCACAGGTACTGAAGAGCTGTGATATTTTCCCAGCCCACCGTCGATCATCAAACCATCACAACACGTCTTCTGGAGGTCATGGAAACAGAGGAATTTGAACACGAAGTGAAGATTTTTCATCTGTTGTGAGACCAGCTGATGGACTGACAAAGACGACAAGGTGTTTCTTCAGCGGCGACCAGAAAAGACCTCGCACGTTTGCCAAAGACAGGAAGAAGAAAAGGGCACCGAGCAGGAGTGCGACCAGAGCTCAGGTGCAGATGGTGGGGGGGAAATGTCACACTCACTTAGCTTTGTACAGGGAAGAGATACGAGAGGCTGACGTGGGCCTGTTAGGGTGTCCGTGTTGCCTGCTGACTGATGATCAGGGGGTCTTTCAAAGACATCACATGACGAAGGAAACATGTCACTGTAGAGACCCCCCCCCCCCCCGCCGTCAAAAAATGTTATCTATTAGCATGTGGGTCTCACACACACACACACACGAGTTGTACAATGTGATGATCAAAAATGACAAGACACTTTTTTTTTTAAACTTCAGGTTAACTTCAGGTTTCATTGTTCACATCTACTGCTCATGCGGGCATCCTGACCCTGCACCGAGTCGCAGGTTCACACAGCGCCTGGTCATGGGGGACGTGGAACAGGGTGTTCTCCCCCAACAGCCCCAGTGGTGTCAATCAGGTAAATAAATGATAATCATAACTGTACGTTCACCTCTTATGACAAGTTGGTGGCGGGAAGCTACCTCACCAAGGAGGCAACAAGTCGTGCACCACAATCTGCAGAGAAGACGATACGCAAATATATTTTCCATGAGTCAAAATGATGTAAACGTATATCAAAAAGCCTGATTTCAGAGCAACGTAACACCCAAATGTTTTTTTGAACTGAGTGAAACTCATTTTTACTCAACAAACTTCTGAGAACTTAGTAAAGTTGCTCCCCCAGCTCCTTCCAGCTGCCCTGCGCCGATGCTTCTGAGCGGGTTAAAAAGGTAAGAAAACGTGGAAAGAAACCCGTACAGAACGGACAGCACCTTGCTAAAGTAAAGTTAGAGCCTTTGCGTGGGCACCGAGGGTGCAGCTCAGACCCGGGCGGCGGCGCGAACGACGTGCGAAAGGAGATTCGACGACGACACACAGCATGAAGGGAAAAGGCGTCGCGACCGGGCAGCCACGCGCCGCACTGTGACACGGGCGGCAAGGAGGGCGCAGGGTCTCCATCCTGCCAGGATGGAGGAGATGAGAATCAAAGAGGGAAATGAGGCCAACTCAGATGAAGGTGTTGAAATTACAGAAGACAGACAGAAGTACACGTGTTATTTCATCCTTTCTGAACTTACATGAAGGTAAAATCTAACGACAGTTGAGATTTTACCGGTTAATTTTTATTAAATTCAGACAAGTAGATGAATCATTTCCAAAACACTGTTTTAAAGCATTTATCGTGTAAAAATTTTAAAGCTTTTTTCAGCTGGAATTTTTTTAGGAAACGATCACTGGATCTACTCCGTTTCACCTGACCATTAAAACAAAAAAAAGTTAGTTTGTGATTATATCAAATTGTGAATATATGCTCAATTTATACAAATAAATGTATCCCACATGAAATCACTGCACTGCTGTCGTTCGCTGGCCGCTGGATGTCGGCTGTTATTTGTTCATTCTTCATCCCAGGGGAAGTTAAAAGATGTTCCCTTCATTTCCTCCTTTATCCAAGCTGAGAATTTAGCTTCCTGTTCTGGGCTGAAATGGTTCTTCCAGTCACCAGAAATCCCTAAAAGACAAAATCATCGCTGGTTACAATAAACTTCACACGGTTTCTGTTTCATCAACCTGTTTCTGAAGAGCACCAGGTCCACCAGCAGCAGCTCTGATAGAGAGCCCAGAGTTGCCATCGCCCAGAGCTTCTCATACCTTTCCTGAGGAAGGGGGTCTTGCTGCTGTCCATAATGTCCTGGGGCACAAGTGAGAAGTTGGACATTCTGTTGTCCTTCATGGCGCTGAAGGAACAGTTCTGGGTCACTCTTTCCAGGGCCCCAGGAGTCAGTTCTCGACCCAGAAACTGCGAGAACCGCAGCAGAGCTCCTCTCAAGTCCTGCAGGACACAAGCAGACGGTCTCGCTCGACCGATGCATTTCGATGTGTCGACTCCGCGTTTTAAATAACCTCAGTTAACCACGTCAAACGTGTATCGTTGAAGAACTTCGACCAGGGATCCAGGCGCGTCGGTAAGCGAAGGAAGAACAACGTTCACTCAGCACAACGCAGGATGGAGGATTTCGTTCTAAAATCAGTTACTTACCTGCAGCATCTCTTCATAAGTGATGTAGAGAATTCTGTCCCCCAGACCTGGGTTTCTCCAGCTTTTGATGTGATCGGTCCACTTCCCGAACATCACTAAACACAACAAATCCAGCAGAGGACAGTGACTGTACAGTCATGAGAACGAGAGACGTTGTCACCATCATGCCATTTCCAGTAACCGTCCCCTCTTCTCACCCTGGCCAGAGAGAAACTTGTCCAGGAATTCATCAAAAGTCCCAGGGTCGTCAAGGAAGCTGGCCATTTTGTGGAAGTAAAAGGATGAAACTGCGACGTCTTTTGGGTTGCGGGTGACGTAGATGACCTGATGGAGAAAGAAGAAACACTTTGTGACACACGCAAGAGGAGTGCGGATAAGAAGAATCTTCTTCACACCGCAAGGATTTTACCTTGGCTTTGGAAGAGAAGAAAGAAGTGGGCATCAGGTGGTAGGGGAAGTGGGAGACAAAGGCACGAGGAGGGCTCAGTTTGTCTATGATGACAGCTATGTGGTTCTCTTCCAGCCAAGGGACTCGATCCCAGTTAGGGGTAGTCTGCACTGGGGTCAGGTCTCCTCCATTAAGAACCAGGGGGATGATGCCTTGCATCCATGTGGTACCTGGTGGAAACCGTGAGGATGGGGGGGTGAAGTATTCTGAAACGATCACTGCTGACCGTTCACAGGTATTCACTCACCGGACACCTATCAGCAAAGCAGCTCATAGTTTATACAGCCAGGTTATTGTTACCGCAGTTCAAAGTGCAGAGGTGGTAGTTCCTCCTTAGCAGCTCAAGCAGTCCGTCTCTCCGAAACAACCCGAGTAGCGCAGCCCGAAGGCTGAACGGATCCGTTCGATCTGGGACCGACGGGACCGTGCCTACAGTCGGCCGGCGTTCGGCTGTCAGCTTCAGTGACACGTTCACACGTTGCTCTCCGGAGCACCGGAACTTTCTCTTACTTACTGGCTCTTCGAGGCCCCTGAGTCTGGCTGAGCTGCTTTCCTCACACAACACAGCTGATGAGCAACGTGACGACCACGCCATCACCCTCATCTTTCATTACCCAGAAGGCAACAGGTTCCCGCCCAGCTCGGCCCCCTGCGGCTTTCGTGCTGTTCCTTCCAATTGTGTTGCGTTTATTAAACGACTTCTGTCGAGTCCTGACTAAGATGCGGGCAGAAAAGCGCACATAACCTTTGTTTTTTTTCTTTCCTCCTCAGAGGTATGAAGTGCGGGGGGTTAAAATCCAGGTAAAGCCAAGTAACCCCCCCCGGTTGGAGTGCAGCAGGAGTCAGGTGGCCACGTGTCTGTCATTTTCGTTCGTGTCTGAACAGGTGTTACAGAGTCCGCCACCCCAACGAACGATTGTAAAGTCCAAAAAAGCAGTTCTACGACAGACGCAGCAGGGCGGAGCGAAAATGTGTGTAAATTATATAAGCTAAAGTATTGCAGGTAAAACTAACTAACACTAAATTAACTAACCCTAAAACGACAAAAAGTGAACATTTGCTCGTCCTCTCACTTCAAAAACAACGTTGCTTTACCAGACTTTGGGTAGGTGGAAACGAGGACGTCCTGGTCCTGGAAGCAGAACTGCTCGGCGTACCGGAGGCTCGTGACCGAGTGCGAATGGCTCGGCATCAACAAGCCCTGGTAGAGCAGATACTTCCCGTCCTCATCCATCGCAGTCGGAGGCCGAGATGGAGACAGAGACGGACCCACAGGGGCCTTAAATAGAGCGCAGAATGACAGAAAGTGAAGAAAGTGGCTGTTGCTGCATGAGCGGTATAACAGACAGCAGCGGAGCAGATGTGCCAAGTGTTGCAGCAGCGTGGACTTTGACCTCAGCGGCCCTGCCATACACACCCTTCCGTAGGTCTGCACAGAGCTGTTCAAGTTACAAGGATTTTTTTGGATGTAGTTATGGGCTCAGTAATAGTTTCTAAGAAGGGGGGGCGGGCGGGCGGGCGGACAGACAGACAGACAGACAGACAGACAGGGCTCATTTGATTCAGGAACTGTTTAATGTAGAAAATGATCAGTCACTTCATTGCTCCTTTACAGCTGTACTCTCATACCCTCACGAGGGGAAACAAGCTGAGCTACAACTGGGTGTTTCACAGGTCTTGGTTGTTGCTCTTCTCATACTTTACTACAAGCCACTTATGCTGCTCCTCTCACAGTGCAGACAGGAGTATCAGCCATGTTATGAAAGAAACCAGCAACAGCATCTCTAAAAACATCCTACAGAAACATCAGGACATTTTTTGCAGACTCACACTGCCCACTGTTCATAAACCAAAAAAAAGAAAAAGAAAAAAGAGGCTGCGAATGGAGCGACTGGCAGGACGAGAAGGGAAACCATTACAAACAGCAGCAGCATCACTGCAGACATCCATTCGTGGGGGGATTTAGCAATTAAAATGACTGGAAAGTAGACACGCGTGTGGCGAAGTTTGCATCACAGCTGAAGGTTGCGCACAGGGATGTTCGGCATGACCGTTTTTCTGGGGAGGCCGCTGCTTGACACATAACCACGAAATACTGTTTGTGGCTCACACTCACGAACGGGCTTGCCGAACTGCAGCGTGGCGTAACAGCTCAGCTGGTCCTCAAGACGACACGCCGACAATAATGGCCTGTTTTCCACAGGAATGGCTTCATGAAGGTCTGACCGGTTTGATGTTTGGAATTTCAGTGGCGCTGTTCACTGGATTCTCTCCACATGACCACACACCAGTAACAGATTGCGCAGAGTGGGTTCAGAGCGAGTTTTACCTTTTACGACACGCAAACGGCGCCCTTGGTGCCGACAGCAGGAGCCGAGTGCGACGGCCTCGGCAAACGGGCCATGTTTTCTGTACGCTAACCTGATCAGCAGGGGAAGGTGTCAGCAGCCTTGCACTGTCTGTAATCTGTACTCTTAAAATGCCACAGGACAAAAAGGACAAAATAAAGTGAATCTGATGCAGCTCCAGGACCTGCGCTGGGCCTCGCTTTCCGCCCCTTCTTAGTTGCTGTGCACCAGAGTGATGAAGAGGAACAGCGAGCAGAAGGAGATGGTACCGGTCAGCACAGCCTTCACCAGGAGAGCCGTCCAGCTGCCCAGCGCAAAGACGTGGACAAACAACCTGCGGGGGGGAGACAGCATGAATGCAGAGAACACGACAGGCAAACAGTGCGTCTCCTCTGCATCACCGCCTGCACTGTTAACCTCACAGTCGCCACGTGTGTCTGTGCACCACTCGACACAACAATTTCACAAATGCCCTTATAAACACTTATCATGCTGTGACTGCTCTCAAGAAGGAAGGGTTCCTGTAAGCAGTTCACACAACACAGCTGCTGAAAGCCGGACAACGTCTAAACTGCCCCAGCTTGGAACTTCCTTTGTAAGAAGCATCATCAGAAATTGTTAAACTGCTGCAGTAAAGGTGAGGTGTGGAACACCAGGAAACTGTGATCACATCTGAAAATTCTGAATCCACATATCATGTGGGGTCTGCAGAAATGTTTGGCCAACAGCAAGGTGATGCCCTGTGCACACGTCCACAGCACACTGTTGCCCACACAAACACGTGCATCAGGGAAACAAAAACAAACCCATCATGTAATCTGAGGGCAACAGGCTAGGAAACTACACAATGGAAGGGCAGGGGAGCCACGCGATGGGACTGGAGAAGAAGTGAGGCTTTTGAAAAAAAGCCCTTTGCCAACTCAACAGGGTTGGATCCGGCTGGCAGCCACACAGTCATTGTACTCGTGGACAGAAGAATGGGTTTAAACAAAAACAAAACCAAAACCTAGGAATTTATCCCTGCACAAAGGCGTCGGCTTCCTTCTCACAACACCTGAGACTCAGTAAATGAAGTGAAGGTGGAAAAGGAACATTTTGCAATGATCAACCACATTCCCCAAAATCCACTTCGAACAAAGTACTGATAGGAATGAAAGGTTATGAACAAATTTCCAAAAAAACGCAGGGATAAAATGAATATGAATTACGAGGAACACTAGTATGTCTGAGGTAGAACAGCGCTGCACTAAATCACCACCAGCGAGGCTCACATCAGGTGTCACCAAGTACTGAGCCACGGTGGGCATCTGCGCAATTTCAAACTGGTGAAGTTCATTAAAATAATTTATTTTAATTAAAAGTGCAGACAGGTCTTATTAAAGTTTGTATCTTGGAAGAGGATTTTTCACTAAAAAATTCAGTTTAACTTGTAGATGAAATTCAGATAGAAACTAGTGCAAAAAGTATATATTTCATCATTTGAAGGTGACTTTTTTTGACAGAAACAATCAAATAATATCCCAGTAATTTGTAAGAAACATTATACAGTCTTGCCTTGATATTCGGGGGGGATAGGGGCGCAAGACCCCTGCGATTAACTCGAGGCTCCCCTAACCCTTCATTATTAATACTTGTGATATTTAACACAAAAACGTCCTGTAGAGTAAAACAATACAATCCACAGTACTGTACTGTATGTTATACAGTGTAAATATATTACAGTACAGTAACAACGTGGGCTAACAGAACCCAGTGTCCTCCCAGATACAGCCATCGCTGAAAACGTGGCCGACTCTGGATGGTAGCGGCACAAAGAGGGGACGTCCAGTGAGCCAGTGCTTTTTGTCATTTGATTCTGCTGAATCAAACATTTGCACTTGTTACCTGGGGAGAATAAATATTATCTGCTGATTTTGTTTTATGCAACAATTGTAAGAAGGGATGACAAGATTCTATGTAACACACATTCAACTTCTCCAATACAGACAGCTGCAAATGGTTAACCTCTGCTTCTATGTGCCTTCGCGGCTACTCACTCCATCAAAAAGGCCTTGTAGACACACAGACCAAGCAGAGCTGTAACGGGCAGGCGGAAGCTCTTCGGCAGATCATATCGCGTGAACATCCACACCACCGCTGCCATGGCAATGTAATGTACCTGCGTAAACAGAATTTCACAAATGTCCTTACAATTCTGCCCTACTGTACCAAACCTCTTCAGAAGGTAGACAGCCCTTACCAGACTGATGTTGGAGTCAAAGCTCATCTGAATATATTTCCAGTCAAACTCAATGCCCCGGGCCCCAACCCACAGGGGTATGCACCTGGAGAAAAGAACATTAAAAACATGTAAGGATTAGGTTAAAAAAAAAAATATGACGAGATATAACCTTTAAAACACTTTCTTTTTGGGCTCCAGTACACATACGTTAAGGCCACATCGGCTGGATTTTGAACCTGGTCTCAGATGTAGCGTGCAAAGCTTGAAGTTTACGCAATGTTTAAAAAAAAAAAAAAAAAAAACTTCTAAACAATGGCAAAAATATCAAATATCTTTTCAAGCCTCCAAAATTTTATGGGTAATTTTATATTGGAATTGTTGCCTATTTTAGAAATTCAACCTGGAACACATTTATTGCCAGTATATCAAATGTGGTAACTGGGGAAATGTTTAAGACTCTGCTATTACAGGAACTAGCAGAAAAGAGAAGTACCTGGACATGACCAGCTCAGCAGTGGCCCAGCCCATGGCTGCCACCATAATCTTGTATTCTCCCTTCCCAGCATTCCTGGACATGACGAGGTGGAGCCCAAGAAGGTCAGCTAGATCCACGGTGGCCTTCATGAACTCCTGCAAACACGCAGACAGCTGCTGAGGGAATTGATTCGCATCTAAAGCATTACATCACAAAGATGGTATCTCTGACTTCAGAGTTATAATCTATCGTCAAAATGAAAATAATCTTCCTTCAGAAATTACAGTATCACTCCACAGGATATAATGTGGCTTTTCTACTGAAGATCACGACTGTGGCAGGAACTCACTGATTTTGCTCTTAACTGAAGGAGATTTCAATCCCCCATCTGAATCTGCTCAAGTTGCCCTGTGACGTTTCTTCCACTCATAGCATTTAACATATTCTGAGATGAAAAGGGGGAAATTTCAAAGCTCATGCCATCACCTTCGGTTCTCAACAGCCCAACGTGAACTATTAAAATCGGTGCTCGACGTACTGCTTTTTGCCATTTTACCCACCAAAATGTAAGACTGTAGTTCATTGCATGTTAAATCACTGAGAGTTGAGATATTGTGTCAGACCTTCATTAAGAAATTTAAATAAAAATAATAAACAGTGGAGGGAAAAAAAAATACACCTCAGCAAACCAGCTACTAAGACTGAGGATTTCATTGAACACACACCTAAAATCCAAACAGGTCTGTAAACTCCACAAAAATAACATTTATTAAGATACAGTGAAATAATTTTCGTGACTGAAACGAGACCTCAACGCATCCACATCCGAGGTCTCCGGGGGGATTTTATCCACAGAAGATGATGTAATTCAGGTTTTAGGTTGAAACACGACCGTGCAAAGCCAGGCCTTTCCACGAGGTGGCGCTGTTCCAACTGACAGCACTGCCATTAAACACAAGGCGACAGTTCACTCAAATTCACTTTTTTCCCTGACATGACTTTGTACCACCGGGTGCACAGTCCTCACCCCTGTGAAAGGACGCATCGGAACATCCTTTCTCCATGTCATTTGACAAAGAAAGGCCTTTTCAACACTATTTGATCAAAGCGCAGGAGTACCCCAGGTTAGCAGCTGCCCCCTGTTACTACACAACTGTGGAACATGTGGGGAGTTGTGCTAGAACCAAGATCACCCCCAGATGCCCTTTCTGACATCAACCCTCACCATTTATCCGGGCTGAAAAATCAGTGGCTGGTTAGTCTTACACACAAAGGGCAATTTAGAGTGGCCAATGGACCAGAAACACATATCTTTGGAGTATGGGAGGAAACCCACAAAGACACAGGGGGAAAAAAAAAAAAAGTGAACTCCACGCAGGCTGAGCTGGATGTAAACTCGCACCCAAACCGCCTAGGTGCTGTGAGGCACCAGAGCTACCCCCGGTGCCACTGAGCTGGCTGTTAAATATAAAATCCAAGTCTTTGTTTTATTCAACAAAGATATCCCTGTGGAAATGAAAAATCTTTGAGGGTCCAGGCCAAGGTAAGAGAAAACTAGGTAACTACTTCAAAGTTTAAAGAATACAGAATAATGTAGGACATACCCCAACAAAGTCATAGACACCAGCACCACCTTCCCAGGTTGGAAAGAATGTTGCGAGGAACAGCATCTGCAACAGGGGAAATGGTTAACTTAGCTATGGATATATTTTTACTGGACAAAATAAACAATTGGATTTACAGCAGCTTTCAAGAGAAGGAAAAGTGCTAAAAAGTCAGCAAGAAAGTGCTGTCAAGAAACTATGTAAATAATTCCTACATGCTTTAAAATCATTTTAATTTTTTTTTTTTTTACCTTGCAAAGCTGCACGAAAAGGTAGGTGGCCCCAGCCTGAACACATCTCCAAAACGCATTGTACTCTGATCTGTAAAACCCAGAGCCACACACAGTGTCTTGTAGTCTTTCAGCTGCCACAAAAGTTGTGTACAAGGAATGTATAAGAAATAGCAAAGAACACAATTCTCACTACATAACACAACTCCGCTGGTCATGACTCGATTAACTGGGGATCCTTAAAAATGTGTTATAAACATGTCGATGTTAACGTATTTTTAACTGTCACTCCCATTGGGTACTTCTTTTAATATTTTTTAGATCTCAATTGCTGCTATGCATTTGTGAGGTTGTGACGTGAAGCAGCTCAGATGATGACAGAGATGGATAAGAGGATTTGGAGGCCTCATCCCAACTCCAAACTGCCCAGAAAGGCACAATGTAGGACAGCATTCTCTCTGACGGGGAAAAAGAAGTAACATTTTTAAAAATAAAAACGTCAGCACGCAGTTCTGGCCATTTCCTAACAAACTGAAATACTCTGTAAATACGATTCTGGTTTTTTATTCCTCGGAAACATGTACTCACAGTCCACTGCACTTGTAGGTAATGAAATAGGGAAAATAAGCCAAGGCGAAGCAGTTCCCGAAATGAAATAAAGTCATTTTCCTCCCTGAGGAAGGAGAAAAGAAAATACATTTAGCTGCGAGTCTGAGACATGAACAACTGAACTGTCTTGCTATATGGAAATATACAAATATGTAAAAAAAAACGCCCAAAGTTGAAGAGTTCGCCGTCTATCTGCCGCAGTCACTCTGGCATGACACGACTTACAATCAGGTAAATGCCTTACGTTTTACGTTAAAATGACTGGACACGGTTCAAAAGTAGAGATTAAGAACGAATTACAGTACTCGCCCCGGTAAAACGTCGACGACCCCCCTCAAGCCTCGTTTACTACAAACCGGAAGAAGAGTCGGTCCGCCGCCGCAGAGCTTCCGGTCGCGCTCATGAATCTACACGCTGTAGTTCCTAGTACACGTGACTAAAGCAGGAGTTGGTGGCCAGAAGCGGAACAGAAAGCTACCGGAAGTGTCCCTCAATGCGCTAGGAACGGTGTTTATGTTTTCTGACCAGAAATGACGCTCGAAAAGTTGTTCTTATATTTTTACAGATGTGCGCTGGCCGTCAGGCTCCTTTTTTCTAATAACGATTGAGGTTTGTTTCAAACAACACAAACAATTTGTACGTTGGGGGTTAATAAAGTCCTATCCCCTGCGATCCATGAACAAGTTTATTATTAATAACTGATGGACTTTGTTCGTTTATAGTTATCCTTTTAAAATTGTTTTTAACTCTTTGTATTTTTTGTTTTGTTCAGCCTGCAATGGCCTGGCGTCCAATCCCGGGGATAGTTTCGTGGTGCCCAGTGATGCGGGGACCGGCGGCGGTGTTACTGACACACAACTCAGGAGACAAAGTTGTGGAGGGACGAAGTTTATTCCCGCGGCGACGAACAAGCAGCAGGTGGACGTGCAGAAGTGCTGCCCACCCATCGCAGCCTGAGGGGAGTCGCCAGCCCCGCACACGGTCATACGTACACAAAGCAAAGCATGACGGGAGCCGCTTTCCACTATTTTTTATTTCGTTGTTTTATTCTGTGGGTCTTGTGCTGTAGTTTTTAAATACTGGTATTTATTTAACTTATTTGATTTAGACGTGCCACTCATATATTTTTTCTCTTGGAAGTACTTTGAGAATTTGCTGTTAAATACACGATGTAAAGGATTAGATTTGAACATGACCCATCCACCCCGTTCTTCTGTTGAGCTGCACCGCTCACCGGTGTGAAGCTGCGTAAACTAACACGAGTGCATATTAAAGCCGAAGCCAAAACCCGTGTTTCATCACAACTTTAACGTAATAGGAAAAGTCGTCCGTTGCTTTTTCAAAGCAGCGCCAACGCTGATCGCTGGAATTCCAGTTCGTCGGGATGCGTTTTTCTCGTCTCAGCTGGTGACTTATTGTGCTCATCAGTTTGCAGTCTAGCCATATGAACATTGTTCATCGAAGGAAAGCTGCCTCCTGGAAATTGTTATATTAAAAGATTTATCTTAAGTCACTCACCAAAGAGTCAGTTAACTCCATGGCAATACATACAGTTCGTGGTCTCGCCTCACGCAGGGTGTCCGTTCTCTCCAGTCCAGGTGAGGAACAGACTGTCAAGCAACGTCTAACCTTCACTCAGCAACATCCAGTTTTTTTATTCAGTTGTGTGGGGGGTGTAGTGGTCCAGTGAGGAGGAGAGCCCAGCCCCCGCATCCATTTCCAATCACACGTTCCGATTAACCCAACTAAGGCATGAACCAAATCCCCCTCCGACAGCAGTACAAGTCAAGAACCCTTCAGCAACACCGGCGTGTGTCCAGGTTCTCTCTCATCCACACACACACACACACAAATAGAAGAAATGCAGTAGACAGGGCTCCATGCCAGACAATTCATAAAAGTCAAAAAAAAAAAAGATACATGACCTTATCTGGTTCAGACATTAGGCTGTTTAAATAATTAAAAGTTTAGCTGGTTACATATTGAGGTGGCTGATCTTTGTATAAAACTACCTCACATTTGTAATAGTATAGTACTAAAGTTGTCATAGAATAAGTACACAAACAGAAAATGGGTCTAGTGTCTTAACTATGCTTTGCCCCTAGAAAAATGAGAAGACAACAGCAGCTGTGTTAAAGTTTTATTACCCTTTTTTTGCCTCTAACAGGTGCTTATTTCCCCCCCCCCAATCTTGTAATTCAAGGCTAACAGCAACACTAAATGGTTACACCCAGTATGGAGACACCTATGACAATGCTTTGGGCTTCACAAAGACAAAATACTTTCCAAGTCAAAACTGCCTTGATGAGGAACTTTCATAAAGGAAAAACAAACACTTGTCCACAAAGACTACAACAGCGACTAACTCGCCTTTCTCAAGAATGGGGAGTGATTATGTCTTGGCTATGCTTGTGTGAAGGGAGCAGGAGGTTGGTTCCTTGTGAGCCTCAGTTTCAGGGGGCAGGAATGTTACTCCCTGGAGTGCATGTATAATAGCAGGTCAGCCACACGGTTGCTGTAGCCAAATTCATTGTCATACCTGGGGGAGAAAACACAAGACGTGCACTATGATATAGGCAATACTCTTAAAGCCAGAACTCACAAGTAAGTAAGAACAAGAGAACGACCAGGAGGGTCGTTCAGGTGCGCATAAGAATGGGGAAAAGAGCAGCAAGGGATTGCTGGGCTTACCAGGAAATGAGCTTCACAAAGTTGTCGTTGAGGGAGATGCCTGCACCAGCGTCAAAGATTGAGGAATGGGTGTCGCCAACAAAGTCAGAGGAAACAACCTGCCAGAACAGAGCAGATTCAAATCCCAGGCATGACGTAGTAAAAACGGTTACACAAAAGTTGCCTTGTTCTGTTTTCATATTACTCTCATTTGACCTGCACTGTCATGTGAACTCACTTCTTAAGGTGTTACCTCAAGTCTGTTTACAAGTTTCCTATACAAATGTCACCATACACGCAGCCACAAGTCCATCCATCATTCCTTCCTCTCAACTCACAGAGTCCTCTGTGTATCCCAGCACGCCTTTCATTGGTCCATGGGCAGCCTTCTTCACTGCCTCCTTGATCTCTCCGTAGCTGGCAGGTCGGGAGAGGCGGCACGTGAGGTCCACCACAGACACGTCAGCCACAGGCACACGGAATGCCATGCCTGTCAGCTTCCTGAAGTAGGGAGGAGAGGGAGAATTGCATCAGAAGATCTGGATGTGAAATGACAACAGTCAGAGGTCACGGGTTTGCAGACCCCCAGCACTCACCCGTTGAGCTCAGGGATAACCTTGCCTACAGCCTTTGCAGCCCCAGTGGAGGCTGGGATGATGTTCTGGTGTGCACCACGTCCATCACGCCATGCCTTGGCAGAGGGTCCATCCACTGTCTTCTGGGTGGCTGTGTAAGCATGGACTGTGGTCTGAAAGAAACAGCAATAGAGAAATTCTGATTGCTGAAGTTTGTAGCAAGAACAAGAGACAATAAAATACAAGCCAGAGTACTTACCATTAGTGCCTCCTCAATTCCAAAGTTGTCATGGATAACCTTGGCCAGGGGAGCCAGACAGTTGGTGGTACAAGAAGCGTTGCTGTGAAAACCATTGTGACATCAAATCAGAAAACTAAAATTCAAAAATATGACTGAGTAAAAGCCAGTGGAACTAAAATTACTGTAATCAGAATGCAACGTGTGTACATTTCTGCACAAATAAGCCCAGGAAGAAGTCTTGAAAACCAAACAGTTCATGTGGTTTATAAGGTGTTTGCAATTAAAATATGGAACCAATCAACTAGGACTGATAAATGTTGTAGCTACACAGAGCTAATCTCACCTGACAATGGTCATGCTGGAGGGATCGTACTTGCTCTCATTGACACCCATCACAAACATGGGGGCATCAGGAGAGGGGGCCGAGACAACCACACGCTTGGCACCACCCTGCAGGTGAGCCTGTGAAAGCCAACAAGGTATGAATTAGGGAAATCAGTGTGCTTATCGGGTTGTGTCCAAGGTGACTTGTGGTGTCAAGATTAATACATCAGGCTTATCAGAATAAAGAAGTTCGTATTATCTGACTGCAATGTCAGATACAGTACAGTATCAGAAGTACAGACCCCCCCCATGCAAAGCAGTTCATTTGCAGCAGGTTGCAGAGGTGTTGAGCCCTGGTGGGTTGCTTTCTTTTCGCTCTACTGACCTGACCCCTCCACCCCCCCCCATACAAGCGATGCCCACATCTATTCAATTTTTATTTTTTATCATCATCATCATCATCATCATCATCTTCATCATCANCTCCACCCCCCCCCCATACAAGCGATGCCCACATCTATTCAATTTTTATTTTTTATCATCATCATCATCATCATCATCATCATCATTTTACTTTAGGCCCAATTACTAAAATACCGCTCTGCAATTTGGACAGAAGTCTGGTTATCACCATTTTTTCAGCCACTGAAAACATAGAAATACTATATACTCACAGAGGCCTTCTCAATGCTGAGAAAGACTCCAGTTGACTCCACCACATACTGTGCTCCTGCCTCTCCCCAGGGGATCTCAGCTGGTTTCATACTGGAAAAGGCAAAGATCACATCAAGAGCAGTCACTGCTGAGGAAAAACCCCACACTTTACAAGGGAGCGAGAACAGCAGCTTTGATCCCTCCTTCCGTAAGCCATTCTGAGAAACCCTCTGACAAACACACGCTCTACACTGCTCAGCTTCGACAGCCCCCTTTCACGGCACCATTCTGTGTTGACACTAGGATTCTGTTCAAAGAGCACAGTGGCACCAGCTCTGAAAAGACTACATCAACAACACAGGAGTGGGTGGAGACAAATCTTCACTCAGGACTCCTGCATTGTCACCCATTAGACACACAGGCACCACAGGACCCAACAGATGACTGACCCATGAACTCCACTCACCACTGGTACACAGAGATCGAGTGATTGTCGACGACCAGCTTGCCATCCTCAGCACGCACATCGCGATTGTAACGGCCGTGTGTGGAGTCATACTTGAACATGTAAACCTAATGGAATAAAACACGCAGAAAAATTAAATGTCATTTTATTGGTATATTTTAACAAAAACTGTAGCTGCAGTTTGACTCATCTTCAGCGGGTATGTAAATGCGACATTATCAAAGTGAAACTGAAGTAAAGAGCCGCCGCACTGAATAAAGGGCTACAAACTGTGGCAAGAGTGGCAACAAGCTTCTCACCATATACTGCAGGTCAATGAAGGGGTCATTGATGGCAGTGACTTTTATTCCCTTCTGGAGACAAGCCCTAAGCACCAGGCGGCCAATGCGACCAAATCTGGAAATGAAAGAAAAACAGAAATGTTGCTTTTCCCTCCATGACGCACACTTCCCTGTTATAGCCCTAATTCTGAGCAAACAAAAGGGAAAAGGAACATTAAGTAGTGTGCAGAAAAGGCTTAATTCAGTCAGGACTATGGGTAGAGATGGGTCGGTAGGTGCGCGTTTGTACACGCCTGCATCTGCCTGCATTCATTGGGGTTTACTGCTCCTTTGACCCAAACTAACCCCGCAGGGCAACGGTAACCGTGGTCTCCAGCCCGTCTCGAGCGACGGGAGAGCCTGCCAGAGGCAGGTTACAAGCGACTTGCATGGAAGACACATGGACTTGGTTAAACACCCAGGCATGATGGGTAATGTTGGCCAGTGCACTACAACATTTTAAAAACCCCAAATGGAAATACTAAGATGATTGGTATTACTCAACCATAAACAGTTCTGCCAGTAGCAGATGCACAGTTTTTTTAGAGAACCACTCTGTAGTACAGAAAAAATGTGACACTTACCCATTAATTCCAACGCAGAGATCTGACATGGTTGCAAGTTGCAAGGGGTGTAGTGAACCTGCAGAAAAAAAGTAGAGATAAATGAAAAAAATTCCACGTGCTAGAAAAGCCACTGCAATTCAGCAGTTATGACCTTCAGATCCTTACTTGGCCAAGCTGAAGTTAACACGCTGATGTGCCTCTAAAACAAGGTTAAAGTCCTGGCACAACCCATTACAAAGTTTCCTCATTAGGGCTAAAATGAGCCAAACTGCTGGACAGTAAGTCTCAATTGTTCACCTGCAACAACAGATTTACCCAAGAGATTACCAGAGAAATCAGATATTACAAAACAAAACAAAACAAAACAAAACAAAACAAAACAAAACAAAACAAAACAAAACCTTTTTACAGACTGAAATACAGCTGCCCATTGTTTTACAATATGTCATTGTCCAAACAGGACCATGTGATTCATTTCCGTGGCCCATTCTGAGGGCTTCTCCAGAAAGCAAACCAGAACCACCCCCAGGCCTGCTGGAAACACAACACAAGGCAAACAGTTTTATAGTCCCATTTTTATGCAGCATTTTCAAGCACAGATGTACTCAGTCATTTTGCCAAATATGTACAACACACAAGTCCATGCTGATATCTGTGAGACCCATTTAGGGCGAGGTGACACGTTCATTTGTCAAATGCATGAATGTCAGCCTACAAAGTGAAATGATGGCTTATTCTATATAACTAAGCGTTGAAGACAAGCTAGGGTGAAATTGAACCCCTCCAAACCCAATCTACAGAAGTTGCAGTACAGATTGAAAAGTACAGCAAGTCCAAGTACATATTTTAATAGTATCCAGGCTCTACTACACAACTGAACACATGAAACACCTGAATAAACATCTCTATAGGCACTTGGTAAAAGAATATTAGAACAAATAAAAGCAGGAACAAAGAGACAGTGTAGCTCTACTCATAGTATCAAAAAGTAAAAGTTGCACTGTTCTGGAACAAGTTCAAGTTACGTAAACCCAAATCAGCCTTATAAGGGCTGCTGAAATAAAGGGTCATAAAGCAAGGGGAAGAGCAAAGGAAGCAGCCCAGCTGAGACACAGGAAGCTACAGAGCCAAAAGGTGCAGGAGATATTGCTGCTACTTGCACTGAAATTAAAATTGCATCAACAGCTTAAGTGTTGCAAACGTGAAATCGGCCTCAATTCTCACAATTCAACTTGTATGGGGGTCCCTCACATTGTTCAGACAGGCACTTCACTAAAAGTACATAAATGTGGGGGGAAAAAAAACCTGAAACGACTGCATTTTGCATTGCA
>UFQX01000553.1:0-34094 GCA_900497675.1 Arapaima gigas | reverse complement strand
GGGGGGGGGGGGGGGGGGTATGAGACCGACAGGAGGTGAAACCCGTGTCCTCTGTTCCACACTGAGGACGACATGACACACAACTGCTTCGTGAAAGCTGCGATACCGGATAGAAAGACGCCTCACTTTGTGGCCTTGGGGGAGAAAATTCTCTACTTCTCAATCGGTCGCTCGGTGCCAAGATTAAATAGCGACTTACCGAATTGGCATGAAGTTAAAAATGTTGGGCATCCCCGGGCAGTAGCACAGCAGATTTCCCAGGCACAGCTGGAAGACGATGGCAACTACCAGCACCTTGTTTCTGAAAGGAGGAGGAGGAGTCAGAGACAAACCGCTGCCACGTCCCACAGCGCTACTACACCGCCGAAGATCTTTCCTGGCCTTTCAAGAGGAGGAGGCTGAACCCGCACCAACCTGAAGAAGCCCTGCTGGAAGACCGAGAGCCGGCGGGTCTTTCTAATGAGGACGTCGGCGATCTGGCAGATCTCGATACTAACAAAGAAGACGGTGTAGCAAGTGTACTCCTGGTATAGGCGCTGGCCGAATGTCTGAGGGCGGAAAACGTGTGACGGTGTGAATGCACATCCTAGTACTGTTCTTCATACCATGGCTGGAAGAACAGAGGCCAACTGGACTGCTTTTTTGACACAATTCACTTGGGTGTTTTACTAGTGAATAAATTCATGACCCTCTTTCTCCTGTATATCCTGCCAGGTCGGTTACCAGTCTGACTTGTGTGTACCAAAGAACGGAAAACCACAAATGTTCTGTCTTACCCGTCAGCAGCTCCGCCTAACTTGCTTCGGGTGTCTCCAAGTTACTCACCCACTCCTGGCCGTAGCTGTCCTGCAGGTCCTGGAGGTGAGTGTTCTCCCAGTAGGACCGCAGTCCCACGCAAAGCAAGGGATACCAGCCCTCTTGAGCCATGGCAGTGAAATAGTCGGTAAAGCCAGCGAAGGACTGAATCGCACCTGAGAACAACAAAAAAATGCATAAATGCACATTTATATACATTCTTCACTTGAGAAATCCCATTAAGCAAGTGAATAAAGCTGTAAAAATTGCAATGTTTTCACATTTAGGTGAAGAAAAGCATTACAACAGCCAACAAAATAATCTACCATCGATCCGCCAACTGCAATCGCTGTGTTCAGGACAACACACGAGATCACCAGAAGAGAATCTGTCTGCAACTATCTGTACGAGGAAAGTAGGAAACAGGCAGCTTCCTAAAGAACTCCGTGTAAACAACTGTTCTGAAATACAGCCGAACCGTGACGGAAATCTGGAGATAAAGGCCTAACGTCCACCCTTGTAGCCGTTAAGAAACACTTCTCCGTCCTCGGTGTGTCGTGGTCACGAGCTGAGGGGCGAAAGTGAGTCGCCGGGGCCGCGGGACCCCTTCGTCTCTGTTTGCAGGCTCACCGATCTGGAAGTAGGAATACACTGCCAGGGGTTCGTTCACCAGCCTGTCCCGGCGGGGGTTTCGTGGCTTCAGGTGCATGATGTCACTTTCTGCCTTCTCATAGGCCAGAGACACAGAGGGGAACTGTGGGATTTACGGAGGGAGGTGTCAAACAAACAGAAACCAGCCTATGTTCTGTAAAAATGGACACAGGTTATGTGTGTTTGTGGGGGGGGGGTGAACTTACAATATCTGTGGCAAGTTCAATGAAGAGAATAGTGATGCACCCCAGGGGCAGGGGGACGCTGACAGTGATGTAGATGAGGTAGGGGGTGAGCTCTGGAATATTCTTTGTCAAAGTGTAGGCAATGGATTTCTTCAGATTGTCAAAAATCAGTCGACCTGGTTGAGGAGACAGCGTGGAGTTACGGCTGACGCGCAACGCAAAGACCTGTCATCATTTCTGCCATTAATCCTGTAGCAAATTCATACCTGTCCAGGTTTGGGAGAGAAGGACAGTCTAGTTTAACACAACCGTCTCGCGTCAGACTAAAACATTTTACAGATATTTTCCTTGACTAAATAAATGACTGTGCAGTGCAGCCCCAACATGTCGATGTCATACTGGTTAGCAGTCTGAATATCTAACCTTAAAAGTAGAGTTTTAGGGAGGCCACCTGCTTGGAATAGGTTCAAATGTGGAGACTCAGACAAATAGTGTTTTTCAAAAAAATCTGCTGTTCTTCCTCTTCTTGTGGAACTTTGTTCCTCAAGTGAAGGAACTCCGATGTCTTTTGCAGCCGTGCAGGGCAGTATAGTGTGGAAACGTGTGTAAGACTGCAGATTCCGCCCAATGCTCCTCTGCCCCACCACCGTTCGCTCACCTTGCTCCACCCCGGTCACAATCGAGGCAAAGTTGTCATCCAGCAGAATCATGTCGGCGGCGTTCTTTGCTGCATCGGAGCCGGCAATTCCCATGGCAATGCCGATGTCTGCTTTCTTCAGGGCTGGAGAATCATTCACCCCATCACCTGTTACAGCCACAATGGAACCCTGAGAACGGCAGGAGAAACCAGGACGGTCAAGTCAACACTCAAGGCCAAATCGCAGCTAAAGCTGACCGACCGGGGACTCACTAGTCGCTGGCAGCTCTCTACGATGATAAGCTTCTGCTGCGGTGACGTTCGAGCAAACACCATCTCTGGGTGGTTCCTCAAGGCCTCGTCCAGCTCCTCGCTGCTCATGTCCTTCAGCTGGCCCCCGTTTATCACGCAGGCTCGGGCGTCCCTAGAAAGGTGAGGTTGGAAGAGAAAGACCAAACACTTTTTAATGTGTAAAATAAACAAGTTTGAAACCCACTTCTTTATAGATACGCTGAAAAAGTCCTATTTAGTCCTTACCAAACTCTTGTCAACTCCTCACCTTTTGTTGACCTGCTCCACCGGAATGCGCAGCCTGCGCGCAATGTCCTCCACCGTCTCGCTGCCCTCCGAGATGATGCCGACGTTCACTGCGATGGCCTTCGCCGTGATTGGATGGTCGCCCGTCACCATGACGACCTGAGGACACAAACACTCGTCTTTCGTTTTGCTCCGAGATGTTTCCTCTGTAATCTCTTGGATTCCTTTTTCTTATGAGCAAGAAGAGCAACTGCTGCTGGTTCCTTAATAACGTTAATATCAAATTTGATATCAAAATAATGGACGTATCGTGAAGTCGAAGTAGACAAATCCCCATCCCTTTCCCATCCTCGAGTCGTACCCGGATCCCAGCCGTACGGCACTTCTTGACGGCGTCAGGCACAGTGGCACGAGGCGGATCAATCATGGAGATTAGTCCCGCAAAGCAAAGACCCGACGTGGGGAAGTTCATCTCGTCCGTGTCAAAGTGGTACCCCCTAGGGTACTCCTTCTCGTTCAAGTAGAGGTGGCAGAAACCTGTTGCGAGGGATCAGGATCGGCACGTGAGGGACGGCTGGGTGCCCGGGGACGAGCGTCCAATGATATCCAAGATCATCCTGTCTCCGTTTTGTTTTGTTTTTTTTTTTTTTTTAATATAAACTAGCTGTAGACCCCTTTTCCCGCCACAATCAACTCAGCCTGTTCTGCATCTTGTGTTCTGTTCGGCTTCTCCGCTCCCCTTCCGTCCAGCAGCCCTTACCAAGCACTCTCTCTCCAAGACCTCCCAAGTCCATGTAGGCCGTCTGGAAGGCCTCCCTCCACTGCTCGTCCAGCGGCAGCTCCTGGCCTTTAATGAGGATGGTGGAGCAGCGCTCGAGAATCCTCTCCGGGGCTCCCTTCATCACCAGCAGGTAGCGCAGGTCGAGCGGGTCCTCCAACTCGTGCACCGACAGCTTCGGCAAAGAGAGGGAGACGGAGGATAGCAAGTGAAGCTGAATAAAACCGGAGAGGCTCAGAGGTGTTGCCCCAGTCTGGATTCGCCCCGTTCTGGACGCTGCTCCTACGTTTGTGTCGGCTAGTATTGCCGAACCAGTCTACCACGCGGAAGACCCATCTGTATAAATGTATTTTATCTCGATTTTTCTTGCACACACTTGTCAGCTGCGTGGATAAAAACATCATTTTTGTATGATAATAATACAAAATAAAACTAAGAGACGCACAGGCAATGTTAGGAGAGGTCAGCTGGTGGCGACAGTGCTCCTTACCTGGAACTTGTTTGTGGAGTTAAACGGGATTTCGCACACTTTGCTAAATCGGTTTCTGTAATCCATCACGTTTCCGATCGTTAACTCTGTGAACTTGAGGAGGGCGGTTTCCGACGCGTCGCCCACCACGTCTCTCTTTCGGACGAGAAAAGAACAAGGTGGACGGAAGAATCGTGAGCGTTTTTCTACGTGCAGCGCGTCGATGCAGCTTCTTGTGGCCTTCGCCGGGTTTCCTCACCTTGGGGATGGGCACGGTTTCCTGATTGGGTTTGAAGGTGGCCCTGTTGCACAGCCCCGCCACCCTGGCCAGGGCTCGCCACGTCTCTGACGACTGGTCGAAACTTTGACCTGGGATGAAAACAAATGCAGCATTTCAGGGGGCACGTAGAAGAACATCTCGCAACTGTTCTCGTTCGAACCTGAACATCAAGCTCACTGATGCATTTACTCGTTCAGGAATAACCCATTTGCAGTCAGTGGAGGTAAACCCTTTGGCTGAAAAAACTGGACCGCCACACCTTCGTTTTGACCGTCCCTCACCTGACTGGTCCTCCGTTGTATCGGCAGCGTGAATTTGGTTGTCGAACCACAAGTGAGCTACAGTCATGCGGTTCTGGGTCAAGGTGCCTGTTTTATCAGAGCAAATAACTGAAGTGGAACCCAGAGTCTCCACAGCCTCCAGATTCTTCACCACACAGTTTTTGCTGGCAAGACGCTTGGCTGTGAGCGAGAGGCAGACCTGAGGAAGGGAACAGATGTCTATAAACCGGTGGAACAAAACGACCAAAAACTCGACTCAAACCTACTTGTGATTCCATGCTTACGGTCAGATGTGCGAGCTGCACATTCCACTGTAATGAGCGCAAAAGGTAAAACGGCAGCAGCTGGAAATGGAGCTAATCTCTTCAAATGTCTATTATAGCCTTGTTTAGGTAACGGGAATTGTTGGCCAAAAAAAAGGCTGCCGTTTACGGGATAACTGTGACCCCGGTCTTCAACAGTCTTGTGTGCAACTCCCTCGAAGACCTTCACTACCAGTATTTCCAGCCACCTAAAATGACCTGAAAAATGAACGCACCGGTCAGTACTCACCGTCACAGTGGCCAGCAGCCCCTCAGGTACGTACGCGACCACAATAGCCATGAAGTAAATCATAGCCTCCAGGAAAGAATAACCGATGAGCAAGGCCACGACAAAGAAGGTGAACCCAAAGAAGATTGCCAGTCCGGCGATGATGTCCACAAAGTGCTCGATTTCAATGGCGATGGGCGTCTTCTCGTTTCCTACCCCAGACGCCAGGCTGGCAATGCGCCCAATGATGGTGCGGTCGCCGGTGTTGATGATGATGCCTGTGGCCACTCCTGTGGAAGACGTTTGTCGGATCAGGGCTCGAGTTACATGCATCGAGGGGCCGTGCCGTGTAGGGTTTGAGTTGGGTGTGCAAGAGTCCGGTGACAGACCTTCCAGGCAGGTGGTGGAGAAGAAGGCAATGTTGCGTGTCTCAAGGGGGCTTTCGTGGGTGCACTCTGGGGTCCTGCTCTGTGGCTCCGACTCCCCCGTGAGAGAGGAGTTGTCCACCTGCAGAGGGACCACAGCGCCGTTTCACTGGCCCGAATCACTCATTCACCTGCTGCTTACCGGTGAACCCTTTCCAGCGCCTGTCCTGGAGGTGTATGGTGTCAGGAGGGATACTCTAGACATGACGACAGTCACACACTTTCAATCAACCATCCATTCTCTCACGGACACTTCCAGATCACCTGCAGCGCGTCTCTTAGGACTGTGGGACGAGACCAGAATTCCCGTGAGCTGTGAGGCACCAGCCTACCTAGTGTAGCACTAGTGGGAATTACGATCAGTGGATTGGAAACCTTGCAGCCCTGTGCCGTGATGATGCGGACGTCAGCTGGCACGCGGTCTCCGCCCTTGATCTCCACAAGGTCACCGACCACCAGCATGTTGGCGTTGATCTGGTTCTTCTGCCCGTCTCTGATCACTACGGCTTGCTGTAGAAATACAGTAAAAGGGGATGACGGGACAGCTGCACCCGTCACTGTCCGCACGGTCAAACTATCGCGTCCGTGATCATTTTGTGCCCTTCGAATCCTCACCTGCGGTACCAGATTTTTGAAGCTAGCGATGATATTTGTGCTTTTGAACTCCTGGTAGTAGCCGAAACACCCCGTCACAACCACTACAGCGATCAGGGTTATTGCCAGGTACAGCTGACAGGAGAGAATCTGAGGGTTAGGCCAGAAGAGGAAAAGCAGCGACAAACACCAGAACGTTTCATTCGCGCGGCGACGTCAGCGGAACGAGAAGCCCGGACGGCCTGCGTTTCCGCCTCAGGCTCCCGCCTCGTCTTACTCACGTCGTCTTCGCTGGTGTAGTTCCCTCTCGCACACTCGATGCCGAAGGCGATGAAGCAGATGACTGCCGCTACCCACATGAGACACTGCAGCCCCCCGGCCAGCTGCCGGGCAAACTTCACGTACTCGGGGGTCCCCTTCGGGGGCTTCAGCTCGTTCGGCCCGTCCCGCTCGAGGACCTGCTGCGCGAAGGTGCTGGTCAGGCCCTGTGGGACGGTGAAGAAAGCCAAGACTATTATTACCGGGCAGGGAAGATGCAGGAGCAGAGTGTAAGAGGGGTTTCGTGTGCACAGTGACGTTTTCTGCCGTGTCACTTTGCGGTCACTGCATTACCTTCATCACACTAGTCGTGTATTTCATCTCCAGCTCCTCTATTGGGATCTCGTGGTCGTCCTGTGAGGACACAGAAAAGTTTCCTCGCACATTTTACATAATGCAAATAGTCCTTTTGCACGTAAGGTTCACACCAGTCTTCCTGTTTAGAAGGGAAATAAGGAATTAAATGCATAGTTAACTGCTTGTACAACCGGTCTCCTGCGTTGGGTTACTTACAATGTCCATTTCCTTCTTCATGTTCTCCAGCCTCTCCTTCTTTTTCATCTTCTTCTTCTTCTTGATCTCAACACCCATCTCCCCATCCATCTTGTCCATCTCCACAAACATGTCGTAAGAATTCTGGCAAAAGGGAGAGAGACAGAAGGGCAAATGGGGCGACGAAAGAGAATTTGGAAAAGCTTGACTTTGCCAGGAAAACACTTCACTCCAAGGACACGGCACTCCGGGCCGCACTGTTTACCGGCATCCTATCTTCCCACATCGAAAGATTACGAACAAAAGAATAGCAGGAGAACGATAATGTACACGTGACCAGTGAGGCTCCAGGCAGCACCAGCTCAGCCGGAGGGAAAGAAATGTCACCTTGACAGGTCACGTGCACCTGATACGCGACTCATTTCTCCTTTGCACCGTGAGCTGAGATTTTTCAAAAGTCAATCGACGCGACGGTCGCACACGTGAGCGTAACGTCACCGTCACAGAGCCACCAAACCATCCTCACCCGGCCGCCATTCGAATACCTGCCGCCGTAAGGTCTTCGCTGCCGCGTTAAGTGCGACACGCGCGTACGTGGACAACACTGGGCAAAAACGCGTCTTTGTAATGTTGCTACTGCACTGGAAATCCAGCGGAGACCCCGCAACTGTCACGAGGACGAAGAAGCGAAAACGTTCGTTCACCGACTCGGCGTTTCTGTATTGTGAACATTACTACGATTCTTCGTCGCCCCGTCTTCACACTGGTGTGTTGATATTAAAGATGCACTTATTTCTGCTGCCTCTAGCAGAACTTCATTGCTTTGCTACTCAGCTGGTTATAAAACAAGTGAGATTCTCGATTACTGACAGCGAAATACAAACATTATCGCAATTCCAAGGTGTACATTTTTTAAACTTTTGTTTTGTATTTACGAAATGTAGTTTATCTGTCAGCTTTTTGACGATATTCCCCTGAAAACGGTGAAGTGTACAAATCGGAAAACAAGTTCATGTTTGTTGTAACCCAGCATCACAAGATGACAGTTATAAAATGTGTAAGACAGGCTTTAAATGCCTGATTCGCTCACCTCTTTACTCATGATGCTGGAATTAGTCTCTCCTTCCAAGTCTATCGTTGTCCAAACACCACTGGCCCTTTCGCCCGGAATCTTGACAACTTCTTTCTGTCCTCACTCAGGTCCTGCTGCTTGCCAGGGTCCTCCCAGCCTTAAAGAGCACAACTGGTCAGCTTGATGGGTCTTTATGGAGTGAGATGCAAAGACCACCCCCAACACACACACACACACACACACACACACACACACACACACACACACACTGCTGTGCGTAAAGTGTCTTATCTGCACCCACGTAAAAGCCCTTTCTGTGTGTCTTTGTGTGCAGTTTAAGGTTGTCAACTTTACCTTGAGGCCGTTCCACTGCCCTTCTAAGGTCATTTTAACTCCTTTCTGACTTTGACTCCGTTGTACCCAGAGACACAGAAAAGTTGAACAGCATCATATGTTTATTTAATCCAACACACCAACATTGAGGCTTTTTGTTACTGGTTTTGGGTCACCGTGATTTCGGCTCATTTGGATGCGTAGTTTTTCTGGCATGTGATTTCAGGAATCTTCACTCCAGCTCTTCAGGAATATGAGCACGTTAAAGCCAAGACTACTGCAAAATACAAAACGCGTTTATTGTACTTTTTTACATTTGTACTTCAAATGTCCTTCAAGCGGATGCGCAGTTTCGTCGAGGGAGTTTCTTCAAACTCGTAACAAACCACTGCAGTCTTGTCAGGTCACGTTCGCTTTAAACGCCCAGTCCTGCGTCAGTCTGACTGTGACATTGGGCTTATCAGGTGCGGGACCCACCTGCCGACGTTCTGCCCCTGCGAGGTGCGATTAAGGAGCAGGAACAGAGGGAGGCCAAAGTGCGCAGAACAACATTTTAAAAATGTCAGCCAACCCCAAGTCCGCTTATCGGCAAACGCGAGCGCAAACAGGGCTCCGGGCGGAGAAGACGGCTGCGGGTTCCGGTGCCGACGTGTCCGTCCACAGGTCCAAACCAAACCGCGCTTCCTGTCATTCTGTCGACTGCCAACGACGGGTCCTCTCTCGCGACCCTGTCTGAAGCAATACGTGTAAGCAGCAGTAAAAGAGCCCACGTTGAGTGATGTCTTCACGATAAAACACCACGATGCCGTTTTCAGGAGCCACCTGCAGGTCCAAAAAGGCCCGACGGCAAACGGCTGTGAGAAAGGAGTGGAACCGAATAAAATCGAAATAAAAAAGCATCTTGGAGGATCAAAATGCCATCATGGGAGGTGAGCACGCCTTTCCCACCAAATTCCCTCACTGTTTAACCGTTTCTTTAACCACATCAGTTTGCTCACCGTCCAGGCAGAAGTCGGCAGAATTCCAGACGGTTCCGTTTCGGTCTCTCAATTCTTGGAAAAAAGACAAAGGATAACACCATGTTTTTGTACCAGTTATTCCTTCGGCATTTCAGCACAACGCCGCGTTTATTTCGGATCCTGCCGGGACGGCCGCACGCTCGGAGGGAACGGGCCGTGTGACACCTGGACGTCCCGATTCGACGGGGGGTTACTGGGGTCGACGCGATTCTCGACGTCCCAGAGAATCACGTTTTACTGGAGCTTTCAGGAAGGTGTGTGAATCGGGATTTCAAACATTACACTTGTGTTCAACTTGTATAGAACTTTATAAAGCAAAATAAAGGAAAGACGACGACAAAGTGGCCCCTCACTGCTCCCCTCTGGGGATTATTGAGGCGTCTTATCTTGGACTATGTTATATCATTTTTGAAATTACATCAGTCTAACTTTACCTTGATTTATTTTTGCTGGTTTTACAGTGGTTTGGGCAGGCTGTGCGACCCAGGGCAGCACAGCAAGCACGGGATTCTAACCCACCTTCACCCGCTGCAGGCGAGCGGCTCGTCGCGCTAGGCAACCCGCTATCCACGTTCGCGACGCGGGACCACCGGCGAAGCCCACGCAGACTGACCGATGCCCCGCGTCCCATCGCCCGGGCAGCTGCCCATGTGCCGCATCATCAAATATTAGCCTTATTGGATGAAAATCGATTTGTGTTCTGTGAACGAAAGTGATCAGAATGAAGATCTGGGGACCCCCTGCGGTGCAGCGGGGAGGATGCTCCCTGGGCCCAGTGGATTTGAGTCTGTCCACCCTGTTGGGGGTCATTTATGTGCTCTGGTTTCCTCCCACAGCCCAAAGATGGGAATTTCAGGTTAACTGGTCACCGAGGCATTCGCGCCTCGCGCACCTGTGCGGACAGGTTTCTGCCCCCGCCGACCCTGACCGGGGCTCCACTAGGGGAGCTTCATGGCGGCGGTTGTCAGTCTCCCGACTCCTCTCTCCTGGTCAGGCCACTTTCGACCTGCAGGGGGCAGCAGTGGACAGATGTGCTGCCTTTACACGAACCTCTGGCTTTTTAATCATTATTTTATACCACTGATTTGTCGTCCAGTGTCTTCTGGGAAAGGAAGCCTTTAAAGAACAGAATTAAGACCGACGCAGAGCAAGTTGTCTTCCGACATTCAGCTGCGCCCGACAGAGGCAACGCGGGAGACACCGACGGAACAGCGGCCGGCGTCCGGGTCCCAGTCGCGATGGTGCAAAGTTCAGTGACACCGAGCAGCTTTTCGAGTGACCGCCCACCCTTTCCGACCTCCTGGAGCTCAACAACAGGAAGCAGGTGATGAAAGGTTCAATATCACATGACAGGTACATAAATTTACACAATCCTGTCGTTCAAAGTGCAAGATTGTAATAACTTTTCCCAGGCGTTACAGACAAGTGTCCGGGTGGAGGAGAGTCGTGATGGCGGTCGGGCGAAGAACCAGGCGGCTCTCCAGGGCCGACACACTCACACACTCCGCTGCCGAGAGAATCAGACAGGTGACCGAATCAGTGCTTAAAACACACTGTATTCCTCCCATTTGTACTAAGAGAATGAAGAGAGGTGGCATTTCTACCTGTATGTAACAATTCTAACTCCCCCCCATCTCAAATAATTTCCTTCTCAGCTATGAAGTGCACTGACAACCATGTATATCCTCTTTGCTGCGTTATTAAAACTCGACAGCTTGGAAAGTCACCCTTCAAATTCGGGTTCGGCAGCCCGGTAACCTTTAACACACCAATGCAACCGGGAGGCACAGAGTGACTGACAGTCAGGGACAGAAAGTGATCAAGTGTGATGTCTGCAGGGAAGGTTCCGCACAAAAACAGTGTGGAAACAGTGAAGAAAACAAAACTTAAGCTAAGACGTTCCATAAATTACTGTAAATCAGGTGGCTGTTTGCCTCCCACAAGTGCCAACACCCGCTGTCACATAACCATCCCCCACCAGGCAGCAACAAAGCAGAAGAGGACAAGTCTGGGCACAAAGGGCTTTTTTTTGCTGAGGACAAAACCAAAAAACAGCGAGCAGTGAAAGGTAGTGAAGAAGACACCCTGAATAACGTGGAGGAAACTGCTGGGTGGGTAGCAGCTTCCAGCCTGGGAAAGTCGTGAGGCGGGTGGGTCTGGGAACTCCTGGGATCACCTGTATCCGGCCAGGTATTCAGCAGGAACGCGAGTTCGACAAAACCGGTGTTTGTTACAGCTCCTTCTGAAAGGATTACCTACTTTCAGGGTGTAAGTAACGTATTCTCAGAACTATCAAACATTCCCCGCGTCTAAACATGGGGCATCGCTCAGTTCAGACAGGGAGAGCATTTCGCACCAAAGCGCACCGTATAGCAGGACCCCACTGGGTCATCGGTCAAAATGCCCAGCAGTGGGGGGGAGCGGAGGGTTCTGACTGCGTCACTGTTCTTCCACAGTCGCACATTTTGTCCTTCTGACCACCTTTTGGTGGAATGAGCATCTGAGAAACAAACGAGTTCACATCACCCACTTGCTCTCCATCCCCCGGCACCAGTATTTATGACGTCTTATGAACAACTGTCGGGTTCCAGCAGCGACCGGCTGGGGGACTTCAGGTTGACAGTCAAAGTCCAGCAACCATAAAGCACTCGGTGAAACTCAAATTGTCCTTAAACAAGAAACAGCAAAACCACAGACGTCACCCCAGGTATCATCTCTCTCACCATGCAGTTCACTATGCCCCCCCCTCCGGGTCCTTCTCTCTTTCTCTTGTCCCAGACTTGTTCTTTATTGGCTGCAGCTGTTGCTTCTTTCACTGAAATGGCTTAGAAGCCTGGCAGGTGCTGGGGGGGGCAGGTTCCTGTGCTGCTTGTTTCAGTAAGAAATCCCAACAAAGAGCTACACCTGCAGCACCTCGCATCACTAGTGCTTCTGTTACCAAAGTGTCTTTTTAAGAAGCAATTTCTTCACAACATTTTTGCTGAGGATCCTGTCGCCTGACAGCGATGTCAGTGTTTCTCACTCAGATTCCTCAATCGGGGACCCGCTGTGTTCCGTGTAATATTTTAAACTTTGGTAGTAAACAACCCCTTTCGAAATGTTCAACCCTAATCCTACAAACTCTGTACATTTCAGATACCCCCCCCCCAACAACCAAATAAATCACTGTTCTCACTGCCCACCTTCTTCCCAGCTGAAATGTTTGCAGGCCTTTGGGTGCTGGAGTAAAAGTGTGTATTTACCTAGTTCCTGTTCCTACACCTTCCGCTCTTTCTACCTACGGACTGTGTGCTTTCCAGCACTTTTCACCTTCTGGTGTTTATTGCATAACCCCCCCCCCCCCCCCCCCCCCCCCCGTGGTCGATGAATCCTTTATTTACAGTGCTCACNCTTTTCCCCTTTTTGTTTTTATTGCCTAACCCCCCCCCCCCCCCACACTTTTCAGCGTTCTGGGTCTTTTTCTGCCTCCTGTAAATGGAAACAGGTTGTCCTGCAGTTTTACCTGCATTCGGCTCTGTCTGATCTGACCGGGACGCGATCCCAGTCCCTCCTGGTGAGAACAACCCAGAGCAGCGTGCTGGACAACATTTTACGCTGCTACTTGGCAACAGCTTGGATTCCACAACAAAGCATCACTCCCTCACATGAAACGGCTTTTTGTCTGAGAGGAGAAAGCCTTGAATTCAGTGCCGGGGTCCGTCACACGATCTCGGGTAAGTTCCCGCTCTGACCTCCTGCTTGCCTTTCCCAGAAGAGGCTTTTGTCTCTCTCTCTCTCAAGGGGGAAACTCTTGGAAGAGAGACTTGATCTCTGCAGCATTTCTTTCTTCCATCTCAGCCAGTGAGCAGAGAACATCTGCCAGCCGGAGCCTCTCGGTGACCAGGCCGAGGTTTGTCTTTCTCGTCCTCACGTGGAATCCGTTTCCCAAGGTGGAGATGCAGCTTCTCTGCGCTTCTCTCCTTAGTTAGACAGACTCGCGATTTTTTAAGAAACATAATGAATATCACGTATAAAACAGCCCACGTGAGCGCAGCTGTCGTACCACGGGCTCCGGGCCACCAGGGCCGGTTCGCTGCGTCGGTCCTGTGACGGGGTGCGAGTCACATTAAACACAGCAACAAAGGAATCCCATCTCCACATGTTTGTTAAATTATGCAAAAAGCGGGATCCAGCGAGTCACTTGAAGAGTTTCCGTCCGGACAACATCCGAGACCCCGGAGATCATTTTTCTGTTTATCAGCTGCTCCTCTTTTTTCTGGCAGTCTGGCCCACTGCCAGCATGTCTTCTGCTGCCCCTCAGGCTGGGAAATGGGATGTGAGTGTTTCTCTGCACTTTCTGTGGGCCATTAAATAAGAGAATGACGGAAACCTTGGTCCCCTCAGATGTTTCCTCATTTGATTTACAGGGCAGTGGACCCACTGCCCCTATCGGACAGTTACCGTGTCCCCACGTCACGTCCTTGGCCCCCCAGCTGATCCCGCCGACCCCACTGCTCTTCCTCATCAGCCGCAGGTTTCTGACCGCCCTGGTCGGAAAGGGGAACAAGGTGAGCTGGATCCTGGTTCCTACACTGACCGCTGCACCTGCTGGGGGAACTTGAACTCAGGACAATAGATGGGACAGGTCTTTGTGACACAAAAGCGAGAAGTTTGAAAGTGGAAGATAGCAGAGAGCTGGCGTGAGGGACAGTTTGACGCCGGGAAGGGAAGACAGGCCACCGTTTACACTGATCCTTTATTCTTCCTAGAGTCGCCTGCTCAGCCACTGACTGTCAGGTGGTCACGTGGCGCAGGAGAAGCTGCGCTTCGCTTCAACCTCGAGCCGCCAAACTGCCGTATGTTGGGTTACGATAACTTCTTAACTACAGAAGCGACTGTGTGGCATTCGGCCCACTGGGACGAGGCGGCTGCCAGGGGCGTTTTTTCTCCCTGTGGCCCCACAGCTCTGGCCACTGCAGCGCTTCCCCGCCGGGTGCTGGCCGGAAAACCGATACGACTCAAAAAAAATACAAATGAGCCAAACAACTTCAGCAAGTTCACGCCAGGAAGTCGGTGTGAAGCACCTTCCCCGAGTTACTGCAAGCTACTCCCGGTTCTTTTCCACGCGAACGGGGTTGTCGAGTTTCGAACCGTTCATTCGAGCAAAGTTTCCTGCAAGCCTGCGAGCCGAATTCCTTTCGAAAAAGCTGCATGCAGAACTTTGCCTGCGGTGTTTGGAATCTGGTTCCATTTTTTTTCTCTGCTAATTTCCTCCCGAGTGAAAAAGCTCGTGTGTTTACATATGCCAGATGTTACAAAGCAAAGCCAGACTTTCAAACAAATCACCTTTCAGCTTCACCTTCCAAGTCCAAGACTCTCTGGGAACCTGAGAAGGAGGAAAGAATCAAATCAAAGTCATATGTTTTATGGTTTGCCACAAAAAACCTACTGGCCTTCACCCCATTTTGCAGCATGGCCCCAAAGCGCAAGGCTGGGGGGGGGGGGCGGGGGGCACCAGCACGAGACCCCCAGCGGCAGCACAAAAAACTAAACCATCAACTGAACCAGCTTAGAAAGGGGAGCAGCAGCTACATGTGAAAATCACCTCACAAAAGCAGGAGTTCTGCTAAAAACTGCAAAACTGCTGTCTCCAAAATGGACGTCTAACCTGAACCCAAACCGCCCCATTTCTCCGCATCACAAAGCTGCTGTGTGGTAAACAGCTTCTGTCCACGAACAACCTGGTGACTGAACCCCACGTTCGATCGCTGCGTACAGCCAGGAACCAAATCCGTTTCACCCGGTTCCAAGTCAACATCCTCGCAAACCCTGCCTGACGTCTCACAACCAAGAGGAACCAAGTCCTTCCTGATGCACGACATGACCCAATAGTCACAGAACACACCGCAACCTCACGCAACCCTCAACAGCCTGTTAGCTGCATCCTGTCTTGCTCGCGTCCTCATCGCGTGACTAGTGATTCTGACCTTCAGCACTGGAGAAACAAGTGCAAACAAATAAACAACTCTGCATCAAACAAACAACCCATCTCACAGCCAAGCAACTATGAACCTGAGCATCAGCAAAGCCGCATCATTTACATAACTGCACTGCACTAACATCAGCTGTTAAGCAGCTGCAGGACTTCTGCTTTCTCACCTACAAAAGAAGAGAAGAATAAAGGAAACACAAGGCCTCCCAGAAGAGCTCGGGTGGGTCATCTTGGCGTGGTTCACAAGGCCGTTATTTACTAGCCAACGTTGGAATCTGTGGTCTCCAGCGCAGTCGCTGTGCAGGGGGTTTGGGGGAATCGGGGCTCAGTGGCTGACAGGACGGCAGCAGAGAAGCTCTCAAGATGGCTGTGGTGCGGAAGCATCAGCATTCAGGTCACAACTGTTTCCATTCGCTGGTCCCGGAGAGGCTGATGTACCAGCAGGACGAGAAGGTTGTCCAGCAGTGGTCTCCAGCCCCTCCATCCAGCCCACAGACAGAATGTTTCCAGTGTGATACCCGAGGCGAATACGTCTCACCGGAGGCCGAGAGCGAGGGGTCACGCTGTCTGACGCCTTTCCCGGCTCCCCAAACACACGCAGGCCGACAACCGTGCTCCTCTCCTCCACCTGCCGGCACCTTCACATTACTGCTCCCCACCTGAGGGGCCACTTAGGGCCAAATTATTCTTCCTCAGCGAGGCCCTTAAATCCTCACAAAAACACGTTCACTAACCCGCCAAGCAGGGAGGGGAGCAAACCCGACTAAACTGACCGTCGGTGACCGACCGCTTCATCCCGTCTCCTCGCAGGTCAGGAGCTCAGCCTCCAGGCGCAGGTTCCCGCCTTCCCTCCCGCGTGCACCACTCTCACTGTCGCCTTTTCCTAGACCCCCCCCCCCCCAGTTTCCATCATTTTCGTCCTTCAGAAACAAGCAATGGTGACGTCACTGGGCCCCCAACAACGGCGTCAACACCAGACTGAGCGCCTTTCTATCTCTTTCCATTTTGGAGACATTAAGGACGGTTTACGTGGCACGTGACGTGACACCACCGCCCACAACGGCGTTGACATCCGAAACCGGGCTTTGCGCACCGTTCTGTCGGTTCTACTTTCTGACATGTTTGTCCATGATCATCATCTTCATTACATGGCTCACTTTTTCCGGGTTCCTCGATTCCTGCTCAGCTCCACTCCAGGTGGCTTCAAACGTTAGTAAAACATTAGGGAGGACAGGTAATCCGTGCAGGAAATTATTAGTCAGCTGACCCCCCCCCATGTCGGGTGTTTGTTTTCCTGCTGTGTGTCGCGGGCCAACAAAACAGCACAAACAGCGCGGGTCACGTGACGCTGTGGCTTCCAGCCGGGAGAAGAAACCGGCATTGCAGGACCGTCTTCGATCAACGACTTTAATTCAACAAAATGTCCACTTGTGTTTCAAAAAATGAGCGAGTCTGAAAAATTCTGTTTAAACTTTATGCCACACGGCCTGGAAAAAGATAATTACTTTATGTTCAAAACTGACAACAAAAAGTGGAAACGCAGCACCAAGGAAACGTTTGTTTTTTTGCGGGGGGCAAAAAGCAGCAATAAAGGTGCGAGCGCAACTTACCTGGATCGCAGCCTCCTCTCGTCCCACAGAAGTGCGACTCCGCCGCACGAGTACAGTTTTACAGCACAAATACGGTTATAAACAAATAAATTCATTACACTTCATTCTTTGACCACATGAAGATCATCTGGTGACACAGTGAAAAACAGCCGGTCGTCTTGTGACCTTTTTCTGTTATAAAGACCTATGAGCCAAATGTTCAAAACACGTCTGTCCAGGTGGGAACCGAGAGGCCTTTTAGTAATGAATGAATCAATTAAAATACATTCCATTTAAACAAAACCTAGAAACAGTTTATTTTGCAATTTGTTGTATTATGAAATATTTTGGGGCTTTGATAGTTCAGGTTCATAGGACCTGGGCTGCTCAGGTGTGGCATTTCCTCCCCCAAGTAAACAGGTATTTCAGGTTAACTCTAAATGGCCTCTGTGTGTGTGTGTGTGTGTGTGTGTGTGTGTCAATCCAGGGAGCAGTTCCACAGGGGATTCTGGGAAAAACTCCACATTCCTGCAACCCAGATCAGGATTCAGCAAGAAACGTCATGTGTAGAAATACCTGTTACTGGTTCGTTCATTTAAATTAATGCATTTTTTAATGAATTTTAGGTGACTTATTCTGCTCCTCCTGTTCTTACACAAAATATACTGAACAGAGGTGTAAAGACACACCAAACAGCCAGCAATGGCAACACAAAATGAAAAAGACATAAAGTCACCAGATCGCGTCGGTGGCCCATCAGCCAAACTGCGCCCTGCTGTCCCGCTGTGTCGGAACGGTGGGCAGCAGCTGTTCCCCTCCAGCTTCCGGTCGTGGGGTCGGTCAGGACCAGACTTCATCTCTGCTTGATTCTTACACTCTACTGAACTGGCTGTGTAAACGCTGCCCTCAAGGGCAGAAACGTCCTCCCCTTCTTCCTCCGGTCACCGAAATCTGTCCGGATCCTGGAGCAGCGAAGTGGCCGCGTCCGCGACACCGGGATGAGCTTTTTCTTCCTGCAAACGCAACGCTGTGTGTCCACTTCTGGCTCCTTTGTTCCCTGAACTTGCCCCCCCCCCCCCCCAGCCTGTCAGGAGGTCTCTGTCACTTTCACAAGTATGAACAGGGCAACGTGGGCAGAAAGTCTGAGGACGTAATTTACTTTGGTTAAAACTGTAAGCAGAATCAAAGTTTATGGGAAGCCAGCGATCCGTGGCTGACAAGTTTACGTCAAGTCGTCGTGTGGGCAGTAAATATAAGAAAAGTTGGATGACCGAGATAAAACATTAAACATTACTGGGTCTAATCTGCAATTCTGATCCAAAACATGTCCTTGTAAGGAGCAGTCGGCCATGTGCAGGGATGTTGGCGCCGTATTTCCCACACGGCCGGGGGTTCCTCGGCCTTTCCTCGGCTACTCAAAAACGGTCATTATAACTACAGAACTCATTTTCAAACTCTTTATTTGTAAAATATTTTTAAAAACAGTTGTTGAAAGCAAATAAATGAGTCATTGCATAGCAGAGGACAGCAGTGCACAAAACACGCCACAGGTAGCAACTGCACACTTTATACCCGGAAATATATTGACTTGATGCATTAATGTGAATAATCTTATTACTCTTCTTTCTCTCTTGCTTTTGTTTTATCTCAACAACACAAGTTCTGCTGTCAAAGCACCTTTGACTGGTGAACTACTTCTCCAGAACAACAGAATAAATGCAGGACTTTTGTGAGACCCAGGCGTCTGCGGCAGCGCAAAGCGGTGTAAACAAACAAAGAAAAACACAGCTCAGTCACAACGTATTTGTACAAAATGGAAACTGTACGTATAACAGGTATTTTCCTTAACCAAGATAGCATGAAGAACACTGAACGGGTTTGTTATGGCTTTTTCAACTTGAGCCCCCAGTGGAGCGGAGACCTGAACGTGTGAGTGTGTGTGTGAGACTCACACAACGTCCCCGCCGCAGTGACGTGCGGGTGACGCACACGTCCGACAGCGATACACATTCGCCTTTCCCCTCTCTTTCATGTGGTCTAGATCTGCTGAACCGGTTCCTCACACTGAAGTCTTTGACTTTTCATTGTTTCTTACAGGTAACAAAAGGTACTTTTAAGCAAAAAGCCATCAGTGTAGCAAAGCCAAGTAAAATGTTAGGACTCGAGATGATAGACAGATACATGTATAAGTTTATTTATATATTAATATATAAATGTTAGAAAATGTAAACCCTGATCGATCAGTTTCTTCGACTGATGGATGATCTTGGTTTAGATCCACCTGCAGAGCCGGAAGTTAAGTTAAGATTCCGGAAGCCATCACGGCCACGTAGATGATCCAGAGGACGAGGATGGTGATGCCGATGCCGAGGGCGGCGTGGTTGAGGTTGCGGGTGAGACGCGAGTTTTTCTCCGCCAGCTCCTGTTGGCCTCGGTTGTTGGCGTCTCGGGTCTGGAAACGAGGGGACACAACGGTCAACGGCCCACCTGACCAAGTACGTCGGCGACGTGATACTGTGGGACGACGCGTGAAGACTTTCTGTTTGAGGAGATCATAACCTGCTACTGCTTTTGGGTCTAAGATATAACAAAATTAAACGTGAAAGCTGAGGCCCTGATATTTACACATGGCCTATATGAGGTCTCTGCTCAAGCTATTTAGTCACAGGCCTTTGTGGTGGTTAAGTAAATATTTGAATTGAAAGGAGAAGTTTTCATTAAAAGGACAACAGAAACGAAACGAGATACAGAGCACATACGCACGCCCACACAATCTCACACACACACACGCCCAGGTCTACTTTGTGGAACGTTTCACTGTTTGTCTGCGGACCAGAAAGGAATGTAAATCGTCCGCCTACTGAATTAACGCCGTGACAGTGTGGAGAAAAGTAAAAGCTAAATAAGAAGCACGTGTGAAGAGATGTGCTGGGATGAAGGACACAGTGGAAACATGGAGAAACGTGGAAGGAGTGATGTGACTGCAGACGAGTGACTCGCTCCTGCACTGCTTTCCACGCTGAGGGGTCTGTGTTCGTGTGCCGAGTGAAACCAGCTGTCAGGTGGGGTTTACTTACTGGACTCGTTTCTAAATGCACTCACCCCCCCCTCCTCACTCTGGCCCTCCCCTCCAACACTCACCTCCCCCACTTCTTCACTCTGCCAAACCCCCCCCCCCACAACTTGTGGGGGAAGACTTTTTCACTGAACCTCCATGGTCTTTATGTGCATCTGGGGTGTGACTCTGCCATTCTTCTGGCCAAGGTTCAGAAATGCTGTCTCTCTCACGCACACAGCCTGCGGAGAAGAATGGATGGAAACAGGAGCCCTGTGTGTGTGTGTGTGTGTGTGTGTGTGTGCGTGTGCGTGCGTGCTGCTTTCTGAGTCCCACTGACTGTGGCACAACGCTGCATCTCAACTGCTTTCGGACCCCTTGGGAATCAGCCAAATATCACACAGGGGGCCGCAGTGAAGCTTCCATAACTCAGACAGGATGTGGAGCCCAAACCCACCACAAGGTTTGTCAGACGTAGGAAAAAAATAATAATAAAACTGTAGACAAACTGCACGCTTTTGAGATAAAACCTGTACCGCAGCGTCTGCCTGACACCGTGGGCAAACGGGCGACGTCTCCACGGGTCACCGTTCACGCGGACAGAGGCCTCGGGGTTCGCGGCGGCCGGACTCGGCCTCGTAGATGTCGGGTGCCACAGAAAACCGCAGGGCTGCAGAA
The DNA here is from genome assembly GCA_900497675.1 of Arapaima gigas. NCBI lineage: Eukaryota > Metazoa > Chordata > Actinopteri > Osteoglossiformes > Osteoglossidae > Arapaima > Arapaima gigas. Next base: position 13,404 of record UFQX01000553.1, on the reverse strand, counting down.
GGGGATGCGCCAAACGGGGAAGCTGTGACCTAGCTCGAGATGGACTGAGGAAACCTTCCTCGCCCACAGACACGTGATGTGGTGAAACTGCGGACTGCAGCTCAGCTCTCCTTTCTTGTCTCCAGTTTCCACTGCATTGCAGCATGTGGACAACAAGACACTGTGTGTTACTTCAGCTCCACCTCAATCCCACCGTGTTGTGAAATACTGAGATACTCACGCCAACACCCAGCAGTGGTTAATATTAACCGAAATGCGTATCAACTGAAATTCGGTGCCACATTCTGTCTGAAAATGGACAGGCGCCTCAGCACACGACTCCTACTGAGACCTTCTGCCCGTTACTTGGAAATACGTTCAAAAACTTCTACTCGGCGCAGTTCGCCACCGTTTTCCTTCCTTCAAACATTTCCTTTGCGTTTGCTCAGAAGCGCCGTGGACCTCGTGGATCGTAATGGAAAAGAAGCCCGGCCTCTCGCGGCCGACGTGCCGACTGGAACGCAAACCTCAGTTTCCAGAGCAAACAAGGCGAGAAACTGGGCTCTCGGTGAAAGTTTGATCCTGCAGATAGGTCTCTGCACTGATTTGTGCTCAGCAACATCTGCTGGAAAGTCCTTCATTTGCAGCCTGTAGTTTGGCTGATGAGACCAGAGCAGCTTAACAACAAAAACACTCTTTCTGAGCAGCGAAACATCTCCCATGTCTCAAGTGCCGCTTTACTGTAAACGGCGTCATCAGTAACTCACATCCCGACTTACTGTACCGCTTCTCGCCACACATCGGAGCACCTCAGCGTTTAACCAATGAGCACGAACCCCCCCCGATTCGCTCCTACAATCAAAGTTAAATTTACTCCTCACTGTCTAACCCCCAAACCCTTCAGCTGAAAGAGAAACTTTACTGTGAACCAGATAAATAAAATGTTTGAAGCCCCCGGAGATGGACCTAACAAGACGCAAAGCGGGACAGATGTCCCCCGTTCTCCTCCCACACTCACTGAAATCGAGTAGACGAGGGCTGCGATCCCCAGCGGCAGACAGCAGCACACCATGGTGAAGATGGAGTAGCCCAGGTAGTCTGGCAGGGGGTTGGCCAGCGGCGCCTGGGTCACGTACACCGTAGGCTGGACGGTGATGGCCGGGTGGGGCCCCTGTGGGTAGGGGGTGCCCTGGGGCGCTCCTCCGTACTGCGGGCCGGGGTGATACCCGCCTTGGGGGGGGTACCCTGGGTTGTCATGGTAAGGAGGTGGTGGGTAAGCCATTCCAGATTTGTTCTCTTGGTTCCAGTCAGGCGGTGGAGCACTGGAGGTCTTGCTGGGCTCCATGATGGTGTTAAGTGACTTTGTCACAAGAAGATGGTTCTTCCAAGCAGATTCTCCTCAGGTTTCTAGCTGGGATCCACTGCTTGAAACTCCTGTGCAGAAGGAGCTCTGCCTCTGTTTGCCTCTCCTCTGGAAACACCGCTTTTGAAAGCCACTCTGTCCCTCCCCCACCCCCTCCCGTCCCATTATCACTCTAGGTTTAATGGTTGGTGGGGGAGAGTCGGGAGGGAGCAGGCGCTGACCTGGATGGAAGGCTGCCATCCAGAGGGAGCGGCTAGAAATGTCAGTTTCTACATCTCGTTAAAAAAAAGTTAAAATATTTTTATTAAAATTATCTATTAAAAAACAACTTTTTTTCTGCCTCTTCCTTTTAGTGTCCAGCTTACACACTTTTCTCACACAGCTCTGTTTCTGCTTAAACAAGTTAAAGGTCGTAGGTGTTTTTTTGATAACCTTTCTGATGCAAACTGTGGTTACATCTTTTCTGAGAAAGAGGCTACAGTGTGTGTGTGTGTATGTGTGTGTGTGTGTATGTATATATACACACACACACACACACACACACACACACACACACACACAAAGAGCTATAAATACATACTGATACACAAACACGCACACAGGATGAGGCACAAGAAGCCAGTTGAGTTCTGACCTCAGCAAACAGCCTCAGAGTGGAGTCTCCCACATGCCCTCTTCATCTCACCGTGTGACGCCGATGTCCTTCAGAAGCCCTGTCTGGTGTTTCAGTAACACGGCTCAAACCGCACAAGTCACGGCACGATAGTCTTCGGGGAGGCTGACATTTTCTCGGTGGAACAAAGAGAAAGGAGGCCTGTCTGCTGCCTCGCGGTTTCCCTTGTTTTCTGTCATCGTGAGCAACGGGACAAGGGCTGCTGGCCGCTGTCCTTCAGCCAGGAGACCTTTACAACCACACGTCATCGTTCGACTAGCTGAACCGCTGCATGTCACTCATTTGCAAATTCTTCAGGGAACTCATTTCACTTTTTTTTTTTTTTTTTTTTATCTCAGCAATCCCAACTTGTCTGCAGTCCAAGAACATCAAGTAAACAAATGAGGAAACCTAAATATTGGAGAACATAGTTTAAACAGTGATTTGCTGAATTACCAGGTGCCTCTGATGGAGACCGTGATGATGAGGAGGAGGAGGAAGATGATGAGAAACGGGAAGCAGGTTCACGTTCAGCAGCAGATGTTTGACGTGGGATGTTAAAACACTAGTGAAGGGTCACTTCTCGGCCCTCCTGCGTCACACTGCATCTTCACGGTACGTTTTAACGTTATGTGTTTAGAACAGAAAAAGGAACTGAGTTTCACCAAATAAGGGGCAGTTTGAACAGAAGCGAAGGAGACTCTCCGAAGCAGGAAAACAGCACAACTGAACATTTCATTTTTCATCTGTCACCATAACAACCCGACGTCAGCAGGGAGACGCCGGAGACTCGCAGCTGAACTGCGTGTTCGTCGACAACCGGCAGCGTGTCGCCCCCCTCCCCCCCGACGGGGTCCCTCGCAGTCCGACCCCGGCAGCCCGGCGGGGGACGGGGACGCAGCGCAGGGGGCGAGACGGGCTGTAACGAAGGCCGGAGTCGGCAGTAGCGACCCACACGTCACACTGGGCGGGTTTCACTTCGCCTGATGGTTAGGCTGCGCAACTAACTAACCACCTAACTAACCAACTAACTGACTGACGGGGTGAAGACAGCAGGCGACAGCAGGCGACAGCAGGCGACAGCAGGCGACAGCAGGCGACAGCAGGCGACAGCAGGCGACAGCAGGCTTCGTGGAGCCGCGCGGGAGGGCGGCTCACAGACCTCCTCTTACCTTCATACCGCCCCTCAAGCGGCCATCGATCGGCCCCCCGTGGCGCCGGACCGCCGTGACCGCAGGCGGTTCGTTCGTGCGGGTTTTCACCTGGCTCACGTGCTACTGGAGCACGATGTGAATCGGTATCGAGCATCGTGTGGTTTTAATGCTCCGCGGTGAGCAGAAAGCGGACAGACACCGTGAACCGCCGTGAACCGCCAAGAAGAGCCTGAAGTTCTTCATCTCGTTTGTTTCCAGCAAGAGCTGAAGTCGTAAAAAGTGGCGATTCACCTTCTGCTCGCGGCCGTTAATAACGGAGGTCCAGGTATTAACGACACCCCGCGCGACGTGTGTTTTTAGTAACTCAGTTTACGCGTGAAAACGTACGAAAATAACGTGTCCGAGAAAAGAGCTTCGGCTGAGTCACGCACAAACACCGCAATGTCAACAGGTCTCCCGCGCTGGAAAATTACCCGACCCCCCGCGGGCGGTCGGTGTCGAGGGTCCGCCGACCAGTTCGGGGCCGGTAAAGCCGAGCACCGCAACCCCCCCCCGCAAAGTCAAATTCCTCGTGACGTCACGGCTTTGCGGCTCCTGCGGGGGGCGCAGCCCTGTGCTTTTCCGCGACAGAGCAGCACCGACTCGTGTGACGAGGGTAAAATGTCAGTTTATTGAGGAAGGTGATCCGACGTCACACGAGTCACACAGACTTCGGAAACAGGTTAACGGAAGTGAGCAGCAACTTGACAAAAACGACGTGAAGAAACCGCGTGTTTTGTACGGCGTGGAACGGAGTGTCACGCAGTGTTTCTGTCATCGGTGTTCAGTGTGTAACTGACACGACGCTGGTCCCTGTCACCCAGGTGTCAGTGTTTATTTTTCTGTCACTTTATTGTAATACAAGCAGTACTACATAAAGATTTTTAGTGTAGTGAAGAAACATCTCGTGATCTATGTCTACACGTTCAAACATTGAGTATTTCGAGCTTAAATAAAGGGAAGATTGCAAAGCAGTTTAGTAACTGAAAAGGCCAGGTAACAGCAGAGCAGACAGCGCGGTGTGGACTGCAGCTGGTTTAGTGAACTGGGTGCGAATTACTGCTGCGACCAACACCCGTCCAAACACACAGCAACGTGACAGAACTCGCGAGCTTCTTTCTCCATCACAATGGCAAAGGATAAACAAGTGAGAAAAGTGCATTTTTGCTCTGAACAGAAGAGAACAAAACGCTTTCAGGCTTTAACGTTGGCGGCTCGTGCTCAGCTACTTCCGATGTGTGACGTGCGTTTTACTGGACGGTGGCGGAAGGGTAAAGCGGTGCGTCGTCTCCCGAGCCACGTTTCCTCTCGGCAACACAGCCTCGCTCAGTTCGACCGGCAACCGGTGAGAAAAGTAGGATTCTATCCCATTCCATGCGGGGCCCTCGCTTCTGTCAAATATTTGAACGACGGAGATATAGTCTGCTTTCGGTCGGCCTGTTGTTCAGCTCTTAACATTCACTGGCCCGACCTGAAAGAGAACAAGAAAGAAACGCATGTAAACGTTTGCAAGCCTTTCGCTGGAAACATAGCACAGGACTGTGGTCTGTCCAACAGTGTGTCTACGCTGTGGAAAACGGTTCAAAGTTAAGTGTGAAGATGTACTTTTGTATTACAGTCTTTTCCCTTCTTTCTCACTCGCTGTGGGTGGCAGGTGAGGCTCATTTATACTCCTTCTAGGAGGAGCAAAGCACGAGACCCATAAAGACATCCCGGCCCAGACACTCGTTCATTCGGCCTCCGGGGTTTGGGAGCCCCTCCTTGGGGGGGGGGGGGCACCTGAGCACAGGGAGAACGTTCAAACTCCACACAGACAGACAGGAGTCCGCGTCCGAGTCTGGAGTCCAGGTGCTGTGAGGCACCAGCACTGCTCACGCACCACGGGTTCAAAACAGTCCCTCGGGGGACACGGCGCAGCACGGGGCACCGTTCCAGCCTGTCAGAAACACGCAAGGAATTCAGCGTACAAACCTTGGTCGTTGAGCATCTGCTGCGCAGCAGCGCTGCTTCCCGCCCTCCTCCTGTACAAAGACAAGTTTTTGTCGAGTTACAATCTGAAAAGTTTTTTTCATGGGAAAAAAAAAGCATAAATATGAGAGAATTGCTTCCCTCTCCTTTTGCAGTACCACTTGTGATGTGGTGGAATGAATCCCTCGTGACAGAAAACCTTTCATTTCCTCTTTCATTCTGAGGACAGTTATCATACATTCCAATATATTGATTCCTCATGTTACCCAGTATGAACCTTCTGAAAGACAAATTTCCCAGTTTCCCAGTCCTGAATTTGCTGTTGTACTGTGCAGAACGTCTGCTTTTGGTGGTGAAAGTGACAGGCATTTCCACCCCCCGGTGTGGGACAGACCCAAGGGTTTGGATTCGCCGTGGCTCAACTCACTCCCACAATGCCGAGTCCTCACCTAAACTGTCAATAAACATGCATTCTGTTCTTTTAAAACTTTTAAATTGCGGTAAAAGTGATTTCACAGTTGGATTCAGTTCGAGTCAGAGCAGCCAGCGAGCGTCTTGGGTTCTAATCCTCAACAGTTTAGCCCAGTCTTTCCGGGCGGGGAGCGACAGCCCACTAGGGGGCGCCACAGACGCTCCTTTGGGGTCACCTGGCCAGTTTGACGTGACTTCGCATCTGATTTCATTTACGGAAAATAAGGGTCTCTTGAGGGCCACTGGATTAGTATTTTCTTACTAAGAAGAAAGCATTAACCTACACAATAGTGTAACGGATTAAAAGATCAGGTACAAACCAATTTGTACACAAAACATTAACCTTTATGGGCAGAGGGTGTAACAGGAGTGTCAGTGGGCAGCAAAACAGGACACTCACCTTCTGTCCTGGTTAAATTTGCATCTGCAGTGTCCACCTGCAACAAGAGGAGGAGCCGTGTCCATGAGGCGTGCGCACGTGTGTGTGTGTGTGTGTGTGTGTGTGTGATGTGGTGGTTGAGCATTCACTCACTGAGAAGGATGGTGATCCCAATGAGGCACAGGACAGCTGCCAAGATCAGACCCCCCACACGCAGTCTGTGATAATCTGCACAGAACAAACGTGTGCTTAAGAAAAGCAACCGGTGACATAGCAGTAAGAAGGGAAACAAGACGGGCGAGAGACACTCACCAAAAGTGAAGGGATCATCTTCAGGTGCTGAAACATGAACAACCAAAATCGTTTTAAAACAAAACTAGTTTGACAACATTCACTACCATCGTAACGTCCTCTAAAAGCTAAACTAAACAGAGACGTCGCTTATCTCAGCATTTCTTTCTCTCACACACACACACGTGCACACAGCCTGACTTCAGATGATATTTGGTTCTCATAAAACACATAAAAATATTAAAGGTCTGGGCCACATTTGTATTGAAAAGCTGCTCAAGTCAACACAGCCCAACAACCAGGATGGGTACCTCGCATTTGTTAACTGCCGGGGGGGGGGGGGTTGTGTACAGNGGTACCTCGCATTTGTTAACTGCGGGGGGGGGGGGGGTTGTGTACAGACAGAATACAACGAGGAGTCGGCCGTTCTGCACGCAGCCTCTGTAGCGTCTCGGCAAAAACGGCGATACGGGACTGGGGAAGGGAACTGGTGTCTGTGTCAGTGGTCAGTGACGCTGGAGAGAGGCGTCTGCTAAAGGAACACACGCAGCGTGAACGTCAGCAACCTGACATCTGCGTCGGGTTTGATGCAGCAGTAGGTTTTTTGGACAGCGCGAGAATGGCTCGTGGAGACCAGGCTAGCAGACGGTCCCTCTCCGCGTTGAGCCGGGATGCCTCTCGGCAGCACTTGGGCATCGAGTCTCTTGACAGCGGTATTTAGGACAGTGGATAAGAAAGCGCAATAAAGAACCCGGGTAAGAGCTGGGAAAAGCGGCGATTACCGTTTGTCATCGCCAGTCGTCGGTGCGTCAGCGTCGGACCGCAGTTTTATCGGGAAATATTTATCAAAAACGTTCACAATAGCAGAACGTCTGTTCATGAAAAGTTAGTGCGCTGGAGTTACACTGCGCTGCCGACACCAGACCAGATCACGTCTGGAGGCGAGAGTTAAACCAGTCCGGCAGCCTGACCCCGAAACACGAGTGGAAACTTCTGACCTACTGTGTCTTTAGTTATCAGGACAGAAAGAAATTCCACAGAAGAGGAGGAAGAACGATCGACCAAATACATACATTGCTTTGGATCCTCGGCGAAAACAGCTGATGAAACTGCCAAGAAAAGGAGAATAAAGACACAAACGTTTAACAGAGTGCAGAGACCTTTCTGTTGCTGTAAAATTTGCTCAGTCTCTCCTGACAGCCTGTGAATATCCCACTGTATATTAAACCCAGGACTATCTTCTNCTGATGAAACTGCCAAGAAAAGGAGAATAAAGACACAAACGTTTAACAGAGTGCAGAGACCTTTCTGTTGCTGTAATATTTGCTCAGTCTCTCCTGACAGCCTGTGAATATCCCACTGTATATTAAACCCAGGACTATCTTCCCGATAAGAGCTGGGAACAGCCCCCCGCCCTCCACAGTTTGTCAGATGTTTCTTACGTGTAAACAGGACCAGGGCTGCAATCTTGACCATCTTCAAAGTCAGGATGTCTGGAAAGAAGAGCAAGGACTGTTAGTGACAAGGACCGCAACCACAGCGGAGTTACTTCGAGAAACTTTATTCTTTTCTGTGTTTTCTAGAAAACCTACACTGTCTATTCATTCAGCTGTGAATGTAGAACAGACCACACCGAGGTTCTGCTTATTGAAAAGAAAAAAACCCCGATGAAATCTGTCTTCCCATTTTCCCGACTTAATTTGACTACATAAACTGAAGCGCAGGAAGCAAAGTACAAAACCACCGACACCCAGATGCCGCATTACCGGCGGTGTTTCCAGAACATGGGGATTTCTCTCCAGTTCAGTACGAAACCCCATTCCTACGTTCATAAAAGGTCTCCTTTTTGACGAAAACAGGGACTGCGGTGGTTCCTGTGTGCAGGACGTCTGTATTTGAGCACATTTAGAGATGACAAGTCAAACACGGAGGACAATTTACACGTTGACGCCGATGGTTCCGATCGACCGGAGCCGAGATGAGCACCCAGTCCGACCGCGTCACACAAGGCAGACGCCGGGTGAGAAAACGCTCCTTCCTACACAGCATCACACGCCGTACGTGTGCAAGTACGGCCTTTGCGACGTCTCCTAGTGCAGAAACCGAACGCACTTTAGCAGGCGAGAAAAGACAAATTCAAAGCACACGTCCTTTATGTGGAGCCCGCGGGGGGGGGATCCATTGTACACAAAAGGAAGTGAGCCTGTAACACGGCTTTTTCAGATAAAGACCTCCAAATGGAAAAACGCTGTAACACCTCTGGCAAAACAGAGGTCTGGTAATTTTCCATGGTCCTTCCTTGGGGAATAGTTTAACCTATTGTGTACGCCTTCACACCGACCGCCACCGAACACCACTTTCTCAGTGAAACAGGCATCATGGAAAAAGCGGGGGAGGGGAGGATGACTAGGGGATCACAACAAAAAGCACGGGACTAAAATTAATCTCTGGTTCCAGGGTATTATTATTATTCCGTCTCTTTGATCACAACACGCTCAGCTCGATGCTGCTGGAAGGGCAGCACTTTAATGCCGGCCATGGAAAATCTCGTGGAGACTTGGTGCTGCAAATCCCTTACGTTCACAAGCGCAGCCCTTGGCGTCATTTGTCCCTCTCAAGAAGTGACCGTGTCATTTTTCCAGTGTGTCAGGGGAAACTAAGCCACCAGCTCATAAGTCTCTCACTGAACTTTTTCCACTTCAGTTCCAGCAGTGAGACAGTAACACAGAGTTAAGGACACAGACTTGTAACTGATGGTTTCTAAGCAATTGTAAGGAAAAAAACACAAACAAAAAAAAACAAACCAACAATGAAATGAAAATGATAAATGAAAACAAATCCATCGTACATTAGGAGCAATAAGAAAAGAAAACTTCCCCAAACAGCGACCCCTCGGTTTCTGAATCCAATTCATCCCTGAAATCGTCCGATAATGAATTTTTCCCATACCGAGCGCCGGTATTATTTTAAGCGGGGGAAACAAGTGAATAATGTTCTCCAGCCCAACGGAAAACACTGGAGCTGAGCAGAATAAACACTGTCAACAGCAGTTTCCTCATTAGAAAACGTGGTCACGTTCGCGTGGTCGTGAACGCGTTTGTACCGCGGTGCGGCGTGGCGTGTTCAGCACAGCACGTCTCACGTGTTAGTCAGTGTGTTACACGCGGGAGGTGAGAGTTTCGCAGCCCCACTTCAGTCTTAGGACGTGTGTCACAGTCACCCGCCGTCCGCCTGTGCCACACAGCAAGTGGCATTTAAATAAACGGGTTTATTTTAAATACGGAATAGTGGTCGGTTCTCTCTGAACCTCACTCTTCAGCAAACTTCTGCGCAACTTAGCAGCGTTTCCACAACATGTGCTCTGCAGTATCAGGACTAAGAAGAAGGCAGGAGCTCCTCTGAATGGAACCTCAGGATTTCCGGGAACTTGGCAGCAGTTTTAAGAAAATCCTGACGCCTGCATCTCCCGAGCAGCTTTGCTAGGAATGAAGGAATTACATGAGCGGGAAGGACTCCAAAAAGGACGACATTTTACAACCCGGGCAAGTGGGCCTGACAGCGTTTACCCTTTGAAAGGGCGTCATGTTACAGAGCAAATGTTTGCTATCGCATTCTCCGGAGAAATGGCGCAAGACCGCCAGCCCCGAACTGCACCCTTTGGCGGCTGGAGAGGACAGCGGCCGACAAGCTCCCCTACGCCGGTATCGTTCGGACCCCTTGCCCGTAACGAAAAAAAGCTGCAGTCCTCCTTGTCACTTTTGACACTCCTTTTGCACCGCAAGAACAACCGGCAGTCTTCTCCGTTTCCTCCGGTAAAAAACAGGGCTCCAAAATACACACACTCACCCCTATTTTTCAACCACACCACACTCCCACTTCCTGAAAACCACAGCAGCAGTTCCACCTCCGGCTGCAAACCGGGTTCGGCAGTTTGTTCAGACTTTTGTTTCACTGCTTGGAATACCGAGCACATACAGATACCAAAGCTTTTATCGGGATGGCGATGGGTAGAACGTGACACGCAAACATTCTCTCTAAACACTCGTATCTGCAGGTAGTTCAAAGAAACGCAAAGGAGTAAAAACATTTTGGTTGGAGGCCCCCAGAGTGGAGATCGAAGGACCGCACACCTATACGGGCAACGCCGGCTCAGCTCGACTTCCTAAGAGTTAGAGTTAACGCCTCTCGTCACGCGACGTGGGACTAACGCGAGAGATTCCCGAGTTTTCTGGAACAAAATACTAGTCGTAGCCACGACACCGACGCCAGAACGTGCGCCGACTCGCTCGATGGGGTTTCGGGGATAGCTGCGGTTACCATAGCAACGTCACTGGTGCCTGCAGGTTCACGTGCTAAATTCTACTGTCAGCGTCCAGCTGCCATCACGAGGGTCCCGCCGCGCCGCACTACAGAGGACACGGTGCCTCGGTACAGGAATTCGGAGTGTGCCTATATTGGGAACCAGCTGGCCAGTAACACGAGGGCCCCCTGTGAAGCGCTGCACAACAAGCAGAGAAACATCTCAGGACATAATGCTTCTGCATACGGTGGAACCTGGCCTGAATAGAGAGCTGGTGAATGGGGTCACTTCAGGTCAACTGATGAGCGAATTTCCTTTAAGTTCCGAGGTTTTCTTGCTGTTCTTTTGAAAAGATTAAAAAAAAAAAAAAAAAAAAAAACAAAGAACACGAGCTTCACAAATCAGCTCCCCACCATCTCTACACGTCACAACGGAGAACACGGCCGGTCCTCCGTCTCTGGCTGTCTGCTCGTCCCACCCGTGAGGGGGACGGGGGGGAAAAAAAAAAAAAAAAACCCCACAAACCCTGGGAGTCCTCAGTCTTGGGCCAAACCTGCTTGAACAAACACCACTCCACGGGAATTGGCGAACCCCTCCCAGCATTCAAGAAAGGTCAGAACTCATATTTCAAACCCATTTCTCTCCTCAGCTTTGTAAGCCTGTCCACCACCATCTGCAGGCAACTGCTTCAGCAACGCCTGCTAGCAAAATGGTGGTCTTGGTTAACAAAGCGGTTCTTTATTACGTCACTGAATCTACAGTTCTTCTGTTCTTTCTTTACATAAAAGTATTAATGTAAATGTAATGATTTGGCGTGTACACAAGTCTCAGTTTAACAAAGTTAAACACAGCCTCAGTTACAGTTCCTTTTCCACCTGTTACAAACTCCACTGATTATTGTATAAACTTCTAATTAAGGGAAGTCGGTAGAAGTTCTACCTCCACGTGACAGAGGAGCTTCGAGTGGCTTCTTCTGCAGCTCAACAAAAAGAGGGAGTCGGACATAGCGGAGCAGTGAGTCACCGAGACCCACCCTGCAAGCCATGGTAACACTGTGTTTAAAGGCAACACGATGCCGCTTCTCCAGGCAGGAGGCCTTTGTGTGCTGGTGGGCCGCTGAGATCGGTCTCACGGAGCCCATCCCTTACCGACCGAGTAACAATGACCGACTGTGCTTTCCCAGTCTGCGGGCCCTTTGGGCAGCTCTGGGAAACGTGGTGAATTTCCCTGCTCCGAGATGATCCCCAGGTTTGCTCAAAGGCTCTGCGTGGCACCGGGTTTTCACAGAACCCGAGGTCTGTTCAACCTCAGGTTTTATCTCCTCTACCCAGCATCAGGACAGCCAAAAGCACGGCTCTGAAGGCAAGGTCACAAACACGACTCCCGTGTATGGGTTTGGCAGCCGCTCCTCTATTCACAGACACACGAACCCGTCACCACGTGGTGCTCACGTGTCCGGCGCCTTTGTTTCTAACAAAGAAACCGGGAGAAACATCATCTCAGCATTTATTTGGCAGCGACGTCTTGCACTCGTGCGCTGAACGTGTGAGGAGAGCAGTTCCATGCAGCCTTGGAGATAAACAGCTTCTACACAAACACGGCGAGCTCCCCAAGGCCCTCACCCTCAGGGTCTCCGTTTCAGGACGTTATCGAGATAAGTCCTCTTCAGGCTACGGGCCGCACGACCTTCACGGGGGGCAACCTTTCCGTGGTCACACGCCGATCCGCTCGTTGCCAATATGGGGGCCGCTATAGTAGCGCAGAACGCGGTACTTCTCCCGAGTTACTGCGGTAAACCGGCGAAAGTTGTGGGATTACAGGCTGCAGGTCGCCTCGGTCAAAGGCAGGAGCTCAGTGTGTGACATGAGATGACATGAGATGACATGAGCGCCCTCAGACACAGCCGTCCTTCCTGGTTTTACACTCTTATTTTCCCATCTGTCACACGAACGTCCAGCCCGACTTCCTCAACCTTCTGCTTGTGCGGGGCAAACAGACGAACGTCACGCGTGAACCGCTCCGCTCCACTTCACGCCGTTTGACGCCATTTTACGACCCGAATCTAATTCCGCCGAAGCAGCCACGTCCGTGGAAAGTTATTACAAACAAAAACAAACAAGATCTTCCGCTTGTAAGGAATTGTTTTCAAACCGTCAGGAGAAAGCTGGGAACAAGGCACGTGGCTGCGCCTGCGTGACTCCCCGCACGCTGTTTGTTTATTACGAGACGAACCGCCAACATGTTAAAAAAGCACAAAGTTGTCACTCGTGTCGCAGCCGCGGACCCGGGTCACTTGACCGCCCTCCGCCGCCGGCGAACAGCTGGAACCGCACAGCGCTTTAGTTTCAACCCCGAGCAGCTGCTCACATTTAACGCACCTTCAACCCGCACTTTGGCGGCGCGTCCGGAGCTGAAGCGCCGCGAAAAGCCGTCGGAGGTGAGGAAGCGCGGCGCGGCGGAACGTGACGGCTGCGGGGGGTGAAGCGGGCGACTTACCGCGGACGCCGACTGAGGAACCAGGAGGACAAGTGAGGGACCGTCAGGGTTGGAACATGAACGCGCGGAGGACGAGCGGACCTGCGGCGTCTCCGACTGCCGGCCAACACGTCGCTCGCTTCGCTCGGCGCCTATTTAAGCGGAGGCGGCCGCTGGACGTTTGTTTGCCGGCGCCGCCGAATCAGGGCGCGAGCTGCGGCCGCGCGGTGAAATGCGGAAGCGTAACAGCGGAGGCGCAACCGCTGCACGACCACCACACAACTCAGTCACAACCACCACACAACTCAGTCACAACTATCACACGACCACCAC
>UFQX01000552.1:301860-334303 GCA_900497675.1 Arapaima gigas | reverse complement strand
GGAAGCAGGTGCAGGTGATCAGGAATCAGGAGGGGCGGAGTCCGGAGCCGGGGGCGTGACATGGAGTTCAGTTGAATAAAGGGAATTAAAAACGTCAAAGCGTGAAAGTAAACTGCAACCTCTGTTTCACAAGACAAGAGGCCTGTAGATAAATAGGTTTATTTAAAAAACGAAATGGTCATTAAATCTGGTGATGCAGAGCAAAAAAAAAAATCGTAACATAACAGCTTATTAAAATACATGCAGTGTTACCACAGTACTCTGCACAGTACTGTATAAAGTAAGAATCCTGATTAAAATTTGTTACAGCAGAAGTTTACATTTGGGTACCATATAGGTATGCATTTTCAAAAGCCATTATCTACGTTCAAAAATTTTATCATAACTTCTGAACTGCCAGCAGACAAATGTTAAACAGCCTTTGGACTGTGTGAAGGGGATCTGTTGCAGCTTTGTGTCCAAATGTTATTGTTATTGTCTGTTGCACAAAGAGAAGAGAAAGCGAGAGAGATGATGGTTTATTAGTTACACTGGTGTTTTGCAGCATTTTTCTGATATTTGGGGAAATTGCTTGGAAAAACAATGGGAAATAAGCTCCTTATATACATTTCCCATTTTTTGTCCCATTTTCAGGAACTAGGAATTAGGAACATAACTCAGAGGATGGGTGTAATTATACTTGTATGGTAATTATAATTAAAATTAACATTCAGAATGCTGGATATGTACCTCTAATGCTACAGTTTATAACAGTAATAAAAATAAAAGAAAACGAATCGAAATAGTGTGGGAGAACAAGTAGTTCTGGGCTTTGGATTTAGACATGGGTTCAAATCTGGTTTAACCGGTGTAAAGTTTTACATGCTTTCCTCATGCTAGTGTCTCTGAGTGCTCTGGTTTCCTGCCCCAGTCCAAAGACACGTTTTTCCGGTCAATTGGTCAATATAAATTAGTCCTAATGTGTGAATATGTCTGTTTGTGTACTTACCCTGTAATGGACCTGTCTCCTGCCTAGGGTGCACCTTGTCTCACTTCCACAACAGGCTCTAGGCCACTGCAGCCCAGCATTGGATAAGCGGGTATTAATAATACATAAATCGCAGTCAAAAGCTGGTCACAACAATCCATCTGGCATCTCTTTGCTAAGGTGTATTCCCCTCTGGACAGGATACCCAACTTGCCTTGGGGCAGTAGTGCCCTGCAGATTCTTCTTGTTCCATTCAATACTGCTTTGATTTTTGCCAGCATGCCAGAGGTCACTGTCTTGTTATTTAAACCAGAGGGTGGCGCCAGAAGACTCCTCACTACATTTCTTTTCAAGAACTTGAACCAAAATCAGCTTTATTATTCATTCTTTCACGGCTTCAAACCAGATGTTCAGGAGAAAAAGGTCTGGACAGGAGTTCAATTCAGTTTTATCAACAGCCATGATTTTTCTGAGAAACATTGCACAATATCGACAACAACGGAACAAGAAAATTTGTAAGTTTGATTTATCGTGGCTTAATTGCTTGTGCAACATTTTTTGGCATTAGACCATTCAATAAATTCTAGTGCATTATGGCCTTGCAGTATTGCAAAATTTCTCGTTTAACCTTCACGTAACAGTCACAATTCCGGGCTAGAGTGAATCACAGTCAAAACATGGAAATGCCACTCTCTTGCTAAAGCACACGTGGCTGCCTACCCAAACCTACAACAACCACTCATACATACATATTTCCCACCCAGGTCCACTGCACTGACAGGAAACACCCCTTCGCAGAGTATGTTTCAGACAGAGTTCCCAGCATTGGGAGAGGCGTGGTCTCCTGCAAAGGTTAGAAGGTCACGCTGTACGGAACACATCTCAGACCCTCTCAAAATTTCACAATGGATCAGCTTAGAAATGGAGCCATAAGGCTGAGCTGGCAGAGGAGCTGGTGCCAAATCAAGAATGCAAAATCCCAGCTGCCTGCAAACAAACATGCAGGAAGCAGTGTGACTGGCACCATGCTCTGTACTGTACATAACATATACCTAGGTAACAAATATTTGAGTCACAATTTAATTCTATGCTACTATGTATATAGGTTCCCATTTATATAACAATCTGCATTTTATTTAGCAGTGAAATTTTTCAGGATGTTCAGAATATGATGCACACAAAATTATTGTTGTGTCAAGAAGAAGTATTTCAAAGATATGACAAATAAGCTTTTTTAGTTGTTTTTATTGCATTTAATTACATTAAAGCTGAGAAACTTTCAGTTCTGTTCTAAGTATTGAATAATTTCTCACTGACTGTGGAGGACTTTTTCTGCTCTCATGTTCAAATATCTCATAATATCCCCTTTATCAAAAGTAAGATCAGAATTCTCTTAGCAAGAATATGAAGATAATGACAAAGTTCTCATCCATTCAAGTTTCACACAAAAAACTAAGCAGGATCTTTTTATTAAGGGTTTTATGAAGGAAGTTCTTAGGAATTGCATTCATTCCATCAAGTGCAGAAGTTCCTGGCATGAAGATGACTTCCTTATGGTTCTTTTACTGTGGGTTCCATAGCAACAGTGATCATTATTTACAGAGGTCTCCTCAACAGTAAATCCATTACCAGTAAAGTGTGCAGCCACTTGACAGCTTTGATCCCGACAGTATAGAGGTCTTCCACAAAACAAGCACTTAAGTGCCTTTTACCTTCTCTCAGTCAGAGTGGTCACACTTAGAAAGTAGTAAATTTCTTTGGCTGAAAAGCATCACACATTGTGAAGAATAAGAATAATATTAGCTGTTGTCCCAGGATAGATTCCAAACTGTTGTGTCTAGGCTCTGGGCAAGCAGTTATTAATAATGATGACAATGATTTTTATTATTTATACTGTTTTTACACATTCCATCTTTTAACACACTTTATTAAAAGCAGGCTATTTTCATTCCATTAATTTATAGACAGTACCTTGCTCAAGGGTACTGGAGCAGGTTTGACTAGTGTTCTTTAAACCTGCAGCTTTCTGCTTACAATGCAGTAGGATCTGAGTGAAGGATCATTGTTAAAACATCCTGTAGGATTGAGAAGTTCCTTTCCTGCCTCAGAATTTCAAAGGTGCCATATAGATGAAGTTTAAGCAAAGTGTGGTAGTTCTCAGCTGTGCTGTGGCTCTCCATTGATCTTCCTGCTGAAGAGGTTCTCGTGCAGTTCAGAGGATCTCCCAGCCCATCCCCTCAGTATCTCCCTCCTGCCCTCAGTAAAAACACACTGTTTACATCCATTATCATAGGGGAGTTTCCCTGCTGTCCAGTTTCAGCTGCTCTGCTCTCTTCTTGTCTTTCAACACCCCATAACCAAAAAAGCCACCATCAACATGCTCTTATTGTACCACACTCTTCATTATGTGTTCTTCCAGGCTTCTTCACATGAAAGCAGCAGCATCTCTGGAATGTGGGAGCGAGTGTCAGTCTCCATAAAAAATCTTAACGATGGACTTCCTTGAAAAATATTCCTGTTTGACTTTATTTGTTTTAGCACATTTTAAAAGCACCTCATATCTTAAAAACAGGAAAAGCTCGTTATATCCTCTTGATTTTCGCAATAAACATTTTAGTAGCCCTTTTCCTAGTACATCTTTCAATAAAATGTAACTGTATAATACATCCAAAAATGTCAATGGATGTGACCCAAGTGCTAATGTGCGTTGATGTACAGTATTAAGGTGTTAATCTTCTCTTTTGTAAATTCGTTGCTTTCCTCGTACAACACACACACACACACACACACACACACCACACACACACACTCGCACTCGCGGGACGAGGAGGTATACGTGCGGAGCGGCACTCTCCCGCGCGGTGCATCGTGGGAGAACTCAGCCCAGCTGTTCAGAGTAGTGACCTTGGGAGTTGCTGGTGTTCTGCTTCAGCACGGGGGAAGGCGGCGGCGAAAGATCCAAACGTTCGTCAGTACATTAACGAACAGTTTTGTTTAAATTAATTTCGTCTGTAAAACAGTTCCGTATGATCTAAACCCCAACTACAGCCACGGGAATCACTCACCTTTCACAACGTTTCCGTAGATACAGCGCGAGGGATAGGCTTAGTGTTGCACACTTAGCATGTATTCATGATTCATCGCTAAAATAATGCTATTTAATTTCGCCAACTTGTTCATGTAAATTATCAATGCCAGTATGCATAAAATAACAGCATTTCGTACAGATTTTTTTTTTCAAATTACCGTAATGCACACGCCATGCAGTCGGTTCGCACGTCATTAAAAAGTTTCGTCTTAAAAGGCTACGAAATGCAGACGACACTGAGATTTAAAATCATTTCACGCGGTCGACCACAGTAAAATGTGTTATAAATGTAGTCAATGTTATAATAATCTACGTGCGTTGGTTTGGTTACAAATGGAGTGTATTTCACAGGTACCCAGTTTACGGGAGGGATCCGGAATGACCCAGTTCGGCCACCCCGCTGCGGAGCAGGTAAAGAGTTAAATGTGGTGGACAAACCCGAAGGAAGTACAGGAACCACAGGAAGCCCTCCGCAGGGTGCGCGTGCACGTGCGCCCCATTCCCCTGTTTGTGAGCGTGCCCCGTGCGTGCGCTCAGTACGTGTGCACAGGTGTGTGTCTCTGCATGTTCCCCTCTTTGTCTGCACAAAAAAACCTTTGTTGTCCTTTTTTGTTGTTGTCCCCGATGGGTCAAAAAGGGTCAAGAAGTATTTATGGGGTTATATGACAGTGTGTCACTTTTTAATATAATCAATGCAAATAGGTGCAGAATAACTTTTCTATGGCATTTAGGACTATACTGATTTCAAGTGAATAATTTTTTTAAAGTCTTACGGTCCTAAAATCTGAAAATGTACGATTTTAAATATCTTAGTTATAGTATATAGAAAATGTGATCACTTTTAGCCGTGATGTCAGCCGTATCAAATATTTAGCTGTTTATGTCGTTTTTTTCCAGTTAAATTCATAGGCTACATGTTCCTTCATGTCCCCATGTGTCACTTCTAACTCCACTGACTCTACAGACATGCAGTGTTCAGGTTGGCACTGAGGCTCCATTAATGGATGGTCATAACTACAGTATTTCTCAACAGACACACACACACATAAGATCTCACTGGTTAAAATGTAGGGAATGGTCCTGCTGCTGTAGCTTTGAGAAATGCACTAAATATCTTTTGCAAGCTGTGTAAACAGGCGCAACTGAGTTTCACAGACAACAGTGTCAGTAATAATACTAATGGTAGGCAGTTCCTTCACTTCAGCAGGTTGTGAAAGAGTTATTAACAATAAAATCTGTATAAATGGTACATGAAGGCCAACTTTGATAAGTGTCAGCTAGGTACTGAAATAAAAATAAACCACCATAGCAAAATGACAACGAGGTTTATCTGAGTGTCCATGACAACAATACAGTTGTTTCCACTTCAAACCACAGATATGTTCTCCCATGATCTTTAATAATGGTACTGTTGACAGCAGCAGACCCCCCCTAAGTCACTTCATAGAATGTTCATGAAGCCTCATACTTCTAGTACACTGGCAGGATGTGTGGCCACCTGTCTTTGTGTGTAACTTTTACTATTGTCACACTGCTTTTGTCTTTCACTTCTGAAATGAATCACATGCAATGACCAATATGTCACACTTGCATCATCCTGTATCTACACGGAGGCTGCACTGTGAGGGAAGGCTGTAAGTTTGGAAGATTTTGTGCATACAGTACTTAATTGAAATTGTACTTGAAGTTCCAGCTCCATTGTATGTCAAGTGTCACTGCCTTCCCCCACCACCACAAGCCTGGAGTGTGTCACTTATTATCTGCTCTCTGTTCGGAGAAGAGGTGCCATGTTCCTTGGCAGGGGATTATGGGCTCACATTTGCACAACATTTATACAGTTAAAGGGGCACTCAGCTGAAAAGGCAGCAATGCGACAAACTATTGTTTCTCTAAAAATAGATTATATTCTTCCTGTTGTATTTTCATTGACTACAATACCTCCAAACAAAAGCACAGCTGACACTTGAAATATCAGTGGGTCATCCGGTCCTCTGTTCTGAATGTAGGGCCCATAAAGACATACAGTATTGAATGGTGGGTACCCAGCTGACCAAGCTGTCACACTGGATTCTGAATGGGGCAGGCTAAACTGCTGTATAGTTGTCCTTCAAAATTGCTGAATCCCTTACGGCATTGAGAAAGGATCACTAGACACACAGCTTTCAGACCTACTTCTCTTCTTGTCTTAATAGCTACATATATTCACATCACTGTATCTGTCATGGCCATCTTCATATTTCCTACTTGACTCTTAATTCTACAGGTTGCTATTCCAGTAATATACACCAGCAAGAACAGCAGTCACAGAAAAACTAACTAATTTGACAATCACAGTTCCGGATCTAAAGACCTTTTGCATACCATGAGTTGTACATTACCAGTGAAAACAGTGTCTGCTAAATGAATCAATGGAAACGTAAACAAGGTGATCTGTTCTTGTGTGTAAGGATTTGCAGTAATTGTACAGATTCTTGGTATCTGCAGTGATTACAAGAGCCAATAATGTGAGGGAGGACCCAGTGGACTTATGGACATGACCATCAAAGCTTTTAAGCAAAGTGTACACTTTAGCAAATTTTTGTAATTGCAGTGTATTTGTTCTGGTCTACTAAACTAAAAACAATCACTGATCACATCCATTAATATCACAAGCATGTTTCAGGCAAGACTGTTGTTCAAAAGAGAAGATCTCTTCATTCAATAGCAGATAAGTTTTCTCAAAGTGCTCTTAATATATTGAGGCCTATGCAGGGTGATTCATTAACTATATTATATTGACTGATCTCATATACAATGATAAAACTGCCCTAACAACTATGAAAGGCTGTAACAACTATTTACTTTCCATCTTAAAGAATGTCTTTAAACTTATATCCAGCAACTGGATGAGGGCAAGAGGACAAGGGGGTTGATATTAATAGAAGACAGAGGTGTGATAAGAGGTATAATAAATATTATAGGGTTGTAGTGTGCAGTTTGTCACACTGTGATGCCTCATCTGGTGGGTATCGTGTCTTACATGTTATGTCTCTGGGATAGACCTTGGATCACCACAAACTTGAACTGGATAAGGACTGACTGATAATCGATGAATAAATAAAATAAATAACTTACACAATCTGATCTGCTGTGCTCCTGGGTAGCATTAGAAAATTGCTTCATTGTTATTCACCTCACCTGTTTTGTAGGTTTGTTCATGCCACAAATGTTGGCTCATTCCGTCAGTGAAACTTTAACTTGACGACGAAAACCATCTGGAATGGCTAGTATCAGCATGACACTTTTGTTCCATTCGCTAACACCTCATATTGATTTTCAGTGTCTTCTAGGTACTGTTTGTCCAAACGTGTCCGTTCCCTAACTTCACTCTTTCATCCAGTTGCTTCCCTTCTGCCTGGCCTCTGTAAAAAATTATCCCTGAAAACAGAGACTGTGGACTGGGCAGTGGTGACTTTTCATTTCTTCCTCTGTGTTGTCCACACTTGAAACACACAAACAGATGATGTAAAAGCAACTACAAAAACAACATTTGTCAAACTTCCTTTATATATATGTCACTGTGGCGTCATATGTTGTTTGTCTTCATACGTGGGACAGTGCCTATGTCCCCTGTGGGTTTGACTTTGTTGCATGATCATTTATCCTGAAGAACTTATACTGTAAGTTTTTTAAACCAATTTAAACATTCTTATTTTACGTATGCAGGAAAAGGTTTTTCTCAACAGTACAACTTGAACTAACAAATTTCACTACATATTACTTGAACTATGGATAAATGGAAAAATTTATATTTAATGGACCACTATTCTCTTGCATTAGTTGTACAGCTAAGGCTTTCCCCTTAAGTGACTACCTCTCACTGCTTTTTTATTGTATTTTATAGGCACAATGCTTATTATGTCCCTCAGCAAAAGGTATAACACTTGACATTTGAACCAGCAATATTTAGGTTACAAGGCTGTGGTCTTAACCACTGAGCACCTCTTAACCTATTTACACAGACATGTCTTTTATGTGTACACACTGTATGCACAGCTGCTAAAGTAAACAGCTGGATAAAACATCATAACTTCACCACTGAAAAGGTCCAACATTGTACATTTGGCCTCCATAAACGGTACTATCGGATACGTGTTCCCTGCCTGTGATCCTTTATAATGGCCAAGTAATCCACCCGTTTTGACACTGGCTTCCTGCATGACAAACACACACACTCTCTCACATGTGCTTATTAGATTTATATGGGTTGCTAAAGCATATGGTCGACTATGTGAACCAATTCATTTTTCTAATTAATATATTCAACTCAACTGTCATGACAAATAACTGTAATAAACCATCATGAGGGGGGCTCAAGGCCTATTTATTACAGGCCTACTGATAACACTGGTAAACCAGTACCAGCAGTCATGCTGTTAACCAACGTTCACGTAAAAAGACGAATCTAAATATTTAGTTCGTGTACTTTATACACGCGCGCGCACACACACACATTTTATTTATTTATATATATATATACATACATATATATAGAGAGAGAGAGAGAGCACGTTTTCAAATTCAGTTTTGCTTTTACAGGCTGTTACTATTTCAAGATTCAGTGCAGTCGACAGTTTTAGCCATTCGGGGAATTCCGTTTGCATTTTTACTGAATTTTAAATTAAAGTACTGGACCATGCTGTTATAAATTGAAAACAATAATAATTAAACCGTTTTTTTTCCGACATCCTCCTCCGAGTCATGTCTAGCGATAGTGTTCGGCTTGTGTCACGAGTAAATAGTGTTTTTATTTTTCGTGTTCGGAACGGGCTCGGGAGTCACGTGACGGCAGTGTGCACGTGTAATTGACAGAGTCGCTCATGGAGAGCGCGAGAGAGCGAGCGAGCGAGACCGGGTGAGAGAGCGGGAAGGGGAGCGAGACGCTGGTCCGAGGGGGGTCTCCAGGACAGGCGAGTGCGGCTTGTTCCTGGCGCCCGCGGTCCCTTCAACCGTCACTGTTCGCGTGGAAGAGGCGGCGGGCGCGGGGATCTTCCACGGACAGCGGCGGGATATAACTGTGAATAAGGTGTCCGCCGTGACGGGACCATCCCGGAAATCGTGTCTACCCGCCGCCGGTCACGTACAGTGTCTGCCTGCAACTGGGGGTAAGAATTGAGCGCGGGGAGCGCGATGCGGTAGCGCGTCTGCGTTGGAGACGTACCGCTCGGCCGCGCCGGTTATTTAAACAAAGCTCGCCTGCGAAGTCGTGGAAATGATTGACGAGGAGATTTGCGCAGCCTGAACGTGACTTTAAACACATTTACAGGAACATGGTGGATCGGGCTCCTCCGAATACCATGGTGATTCCTTAGCGCTCCACTTGCCTCCTACTCTCACTTTTGCCGTTATATCAGGTAAACTGAGGTATTCCTGTGTTTTATATTTACTTCAGTTAATTATATTTTAAATTACGCCTTGTTGTAAGTGATTTGTGTTGAACATTGACCTAAGGTAATTTCACGGGTACTCGGTCACCAACTTGGGGGAAAAAAGGGCACTTCGGCCGTTTATTGTGGAAATATGCGAGAAGATCCATCTCTGTGAAACGGATTTTGTATATGAGGAGTAATGTCTACGTCTTTTCCCTGGATAATATCCCTTGGTGGATATTTTGGCTGTCTGAGGAAAGTTTAGCGGTAACGCCTCCGTGTCAGCATGAAGTCTGACAGTATGAATTACAGTTACGTACTAATGCTACTTACAGAGCTGGTTATCAAAGATGTGATGTTATCGTGGAAAAAACTCATTATAACCAGTATCTTTTAAAAAATAAATTATTAGAGTAGTGGCATAGTAACCTGGTATTGGGGGACATTACTAATAGTGGACAATGGAATCAGACAATTGTTGGGGAAACATTTTTACTCTATATGTTCAACCTGTATATTAATTATTATTAATTATTATATTATTATTTCTAATTTTGATTTAGGAAATGTGTCAGAGCTGAACCCTGAACTCCTTGCATCTACCCGGTTCACAAAGAGTTCACTTTGGACCCTATAAAATATAAATGCATACAGAAGCTTTGATAAGCTTTGAAGGTGATTGTAATGTTTGTTGTTACTGCTGCATTTTGTTTGCGTTTTTTGATTTGTGTATTGTCACAAAGTTTCAGGATTCTTTTGCTTAAAAATCGTTTAAAAAATACCTCTTACCAGGTCCTGCACATGCCTGTGAATGAAGTACTCTCAGTGCAATGTTAATTTTCTTACTTTCTGTTAAGGTTGCCTGAAGAGTGAAGACAGCCTTGGTCAGAGGAGTATAGGAAGGCCGTGCGTGAAAGTCACCGAGAACTGTTGTTAATATGAAACTTTCCAACTCTACAGTGGCGCTCTCTTCTTGCCCTGCCTCAAATTGTCTAGTACTCTGGCTGTCTGAAAGAGGATTTTGCAGAAAATGAGAAGAGGAGGTGAGCTGCGCTCGTGTTTAGGACCAGACGAGATGAAATGGAGAGCTTGCAACACTCTGACTTTTTAAAGCAAGGCTCTTCCCTCGAACCTGAAAACCGCTCAAAATTGGAGGAAAAATCGAAACACAGGGATTGTGTCCACGGTCCAGATCCGCAGCGGCGGCCGGCCATGGGTATGAACGGCTACTGCACTGCACCGGTAGGCACCAGCACAGCAGCAGAGCTGCTGGCCGACTTAGCCTCCAAAGCGCTTTCTCCCGGGGCAGCTGTCCTCAAGAGGGAGGCAAAAACTGGTCTGCCGTTGTGCAATGGTGAGGTCACTCCCCCAGCAGCAGCCAGCCACAGTGATGGTCTCGTGAAGGTCCCTAACAGCCACCTGGAGAGGAAGGAGGCAGCAGAGGTTCCAAGCGGGCTTCAACCAGTTGAGAACGTGGAGAAGACATTGCGTGACAGCACTGTGCATTCAGCCAAAAGGGCAAACGGTGAACTGTATGTCCGACAGCTTGCAGTTCACCGACGGAATGGTGTGGAGAACCGGGATTCTGGCGTTGGGGGTGTAGGGTCTGTGAGGGCTACTGGAATGGCAGTCATTTCTGAGGAGCCATCATCCCCAGAGTGCAAAAGGAGGCGGGTTGAAGCTGATGAACACAAAGCAGATGCTAAAACAACCAAGGCTGTCATGCCACTGGGAGCCAATATGGATAGTAACCACCATGGTGGCCCACACTCACATGGACTTAGGATCCACCATTCTGGATTCCAGCCCAAACCCAGTCCACCCCTGGCCCAAAAGCCCTGCAACTCCCCAGCTGAGGCTCAGGCCATTCCTGCCATAACTGCAGGCTGGTCAGCAGAACGCATTGCCCAGCAGTACATTGTCCCCTGCATGAGGTACTATGGCATTTGTGTGAAGGATGGATTCCTTGGGCTTCCACTCGGAGAGCGGGTGCTGGAGGAGGTGCAAACATTGAACCAGAGTGGCAGTTTCCATGGTGGGCAGCTGGTCAGTCAAAGGTCCATCCCCTCACGCAGCATCCGTGGCGACCAGATTGCCTGGGTGGAAGGCTGTGAGCCAGGCTGCAAGAACATTGGTTTACTTATGGCCCACATTGATGAGGCTGTCATGTACAGTGCTATGAACGGGCAGCTGGGCAACTGCGTCATCAATGGCCGAACCAAGGTGAGGGAGCCTGCAGGGGTGGGGTGCAGTGCCATCAGCAAAAAAGCAGTATAATCAGGCGCATTGCAGTAGTTTGTGCGGGTTGAAACAGCAAAAAAAAACACAGAAAAGTGAAAAAACCAGCACACTGTCTTTGTTGACTGCCATCAGAAAACTGCATTTGTACTAACCTGCACAGCATGCTGGGGTGTGCGCATTTTGCCATTTTTAAGTTGCTCAACCTATTGTGAGGACGCTCTACTTCCTTATCACCTATTCAGAACTGTAGGGTTCGAAAAGGAATTTATAGATTCTAGCATCTTTGTACGGCATGTAAGATAATACCGCTCTGTTAATCACACAGTGCTGTTTGAGATAATGTTAGCCTGCATGCACCCTGTCTTTCCTTGTTTCCCATTCTCCTTGTTGTAGCCGTTTCGTGAGTGAAAGCACAGATTTGGTATTGGCAGTCTGCGTCACTGTTTTTCCTCACTTTGAGGACTGCTGTTTCGGTCTCAATCTCTCACCTGTACACAAACAATACATTCTTGAAATAAGCTGGTGTGCACATACGTTTGCATTTTCTGTGTGTTTGCACACATGTAGTAACAACAAAATGCAGTAATTTGATAACCAGCTTGCAGCTCCAGAGCCAGTGGTTAGGGAAGTGGACTTAAGACTTTGATGTTGCTGGTTCAAATCCCAAAATGGAGTCTTGCTGTTATATCCTGGAAAAAGAACAATAAAGTAAATAATTAAGTAGTCAGGTTTTGATCCTGTCAAAATAGTATGGTGGCACACAAATGCATGCTAGTTCTTGTAGGACCTGATGGGGAAACAAAATTGGTGGATTTAAACGCTAAAACCTTTTGTTTGGAATCAGTCCTAACCTGGACCCATGGAGGAATTGTTGTTCGCATGATGATGCCAGCACCGACAACATGGACTGGCCTGTTTTTAGTGTCCGTTATAGCTCTTAGCTAGTCATCACGCAAATATACAGTCCTGAACTACATAGTCCCAAGCACAAATGACTCAGGTGTACATGGAGTCTTGTATATTTCATGTTTGTCCTTGTAGCTCTAGACCTTTTCAAACCAGTTTTTTCACCTTAATGCCTGCATGACTTACAACTTAATGTGGGCAGGTATATTTACCTGGCTACCTCCCCAGTTGAAGACATTACTATATAGTTTCCAAGGGTGAAGAGTTGCCACTCCCCTGCCAACCTAGTACCTACATCCCTCTGAGGTCCATGGGTTTGTTCTCCAGTAGACATCTTGTATTTTTAATGAAATGCAGTTATGACTGGAAAGTTGTTAATCCAAATCCCACTGTCTTATTCACTCATTTGTTTGAATAGTGTAATTATACTTCAAGGAGAACCACTAGTGGTGGTTAATGTAGCACAAAATCAGTGTTAGTGGCACCTTTGGCTGCATTGCAGGATGTCATGTTACACTTTATCAAAAGTGCTCTTACTAAGTGATGTCAGCAGCAGTCCAGCAGCTTGCATTATTCTTCCGAAGCTTCCACTTTAGTAGAATTAATAACTGCTTCGCTTTGTTTAACCCAGCACTGCCTTGATGGAGAAGGTAGTGAACTGTAATACATGACAGATATATACTACTTTTGTTATATAATCAAGCTAGTAAAGCTTATTTTTCTAACTTTATTAGTAATTTTATTAACCTAACTAATTTATCCCAAGTGACCTTGGCCCATTTATACAACAGTATTTTACTGTAACAGTTCAAATGAAGTATGTTGCTCAAGGGTAGCAATTACAGTATCAGAAGCAATTGGGACTCGACCTGGCAACCTTTATGGTACAAGTTCATGTTTTTAAGTTTCTATGCTATGGATGTTTTTCAATACTCAGTCCTCAAAAATTGATGTAATATGGATTTCAAACACATTAAAACAATTCTAGTGGTCCCCAGCCCTGTACAAAGAGTTGCTGATGGATCTAGAGCCTCTTATGTCAGGGTCTTTAGCCCAGCATCAGTTTGAAAGTATCCAGCATCCTGGATTCTGCTTCTTCTGCTCCAAGCTCTTCCTCCTATTCTGCTGCCCAGCATATAGCTCCAGTGTCAGTCTTCCTCTTTACCTCCTTGCAAACAGTGCCTTATCAGCTCACTGCNGCCCAGCATATAGCTCCAGTGTCAGTCTTCCTCTTTACCTCCTTGCAAACAGTGCCTTATCAGCTCACTCCTTACTTTTCTGCCAAAATATTCCCCTAACCCCCCCCCCCCCCACCCACTACCCCCCACAAGCACTCCCACCACTCCCGTTTCCCTGGCAACAGGGCACACAGCATTGCAGAGTCTGCTGTATCCCAGCACCCATTCTTCAAAACGCAGGCCATACAGCATCCAAGTCTGGATCCTGATTCACTCTCACTCATGATGCTGCCCTGCACATGTATGTATACTCATACATGTAGCTCAGACATCATTGTGGTAAAAGAAGTGTTTACTGCAATGCAGTACCAACCTCACACTATTATTTTCTATGAAGACTTTTGAGTGTTATCCTGCCAACTTTGGTCTGTCTGTATTTCCATTTCTGGGTTTATGTTTTGAAAGATTTTCTGCTTAGATGGAATGCTTTTCAGCTTGCTACTAAGCAAAACAAAAATATATAGTCTAGTGCAATTACTTCTCTGTTCACCTCTAGTGGAGGACAACAATGAGGTTTCAGCATATGTAATGAGCTGCACAACCCTGTATAGTTTTTGCCAATTCCATTTTGGGATTCTTTATTTTCACAGGTTGGTAAAAAGAGCTGCTGACGTAAGGCATGACTAAAACAAAAGCACTAATCACAATGCTTGGTCCTCTGGGATATTTCTTACAGGGTTTTGCATTTAGTGTCAGTTGCAGAACTACTGAGGCTGAGATAGTATGATTAAAAAGCAGTGACAATAAGGTAATGCTAGGATTTGAGCATTTGACCCAATGATGGTTGTACGTAGCTTAGCCATATGACCCTGCCCATTTTTTATTATTATATGTATTGTGCACAGCTGGTTCCCAATTTACAAATTTGCTGAGGTTTTTGCTAAGACCTTTTTTGAGACATATTTAGTATTTATTTTTTATATTTATTATAGAAAGAGCTAGCATACTGATTAAAATTACTTTCCAAAGCTTTAGCTAGTTTCCTGACAGATAGTGATTGTGAATGTTAACCGTGCCCTTGAGTTTTTCCCATAACATGCTCTAGCTCTGGTCAGGGTTGTTTATTGTTCTTTCTTATTTACAATGTGTCAAATACCCTTGATAGGACTCAAATTTCACAGGTGGATATATGGCTCCTCGCTCAGCAGAGGTGGTCCTCAATGCGGAGGTGACAGTCTGCTTCACTGTTCCTGTTTTTTTTTTTTTTTTTTTTTTTAATAATACTGTCCCGATTGCTGACAGTTACATTTATTCATTTAGATGACACTTTACAATTTAGAATAAACAATAGTGCATTTTACAACAGACAAAACAAGTAGATGCACAAGTGAGATTCTCAATGCAAAGATTGTTGAGTGACAGCATTTTTAGTGACACTTGGTATAGATGAGTCCCTGTCCTGCTCTGTGTTGGCGCTCAACTGACAAACTTCTCCAGGAATGAATCTGTTCATAAGCAGGGAGTGAACTGTATCTGGGTGAACTGTGCAAGGGAAGGCAGTAGGTTACTTTAAGTATGTTGGAGGTACAGGTTCTACAGAGTTGTACTGACCTTGATTATATGACTGGGCCTTTGTTCCCTTCTGTCCTCTGGCCTGCTGAGAGAAAAGGCATGGTTTAATGTCTAAATCACACTAGTGGTCAATTTATCCTGTATATTTGTAATTAAGTGGCCACAGAATATTAACTATTATTAACACAGATACTTCAGTGTGGCAAGTATTGGGAGACTAAGAATTTTGGTGATGGGGATTGTTGTAGATTTGAGCAAAAGATGGAAGTGGCAATAGGAGTGCTGTATGTTAAGGTTTGGGAATTTCAGAAATGTGTTTTGTTCATGAAGGGATTTAGCTTACCAGAAAACTGCAGTCAAATTTTCTTGGTGGAGAAGAGGTAGGGATTGTGATTGGAGTACAGATCCCTTTTTGGTCATTGAGTGCTTTGAAGATTTTTTAACATTAACTCATGTTATATCTTTTTCACTTACACAACAAGCCTCCGACAACATTTGCCCCATGGTGAAGCCATTTACCGGCCCTGTTAACTCCACTTAGACTCATCAGATCCTTTTGACAGTGTGGTGTGACTGAGAAATGAAAGCACATATCAGCTCCATGGAGTGCTATAAACATTTTGGTATAGTGTGTGTGGTTTAGCTTGTCTACAACCATTGCTGTCTGTTCTGCCTCTCCAGGGTGTATTTGATCATGGGCCTATAATTGTAAACTAGTGTGTTCAGCTTGTGCTGGCTTACGCTCTTTTGCATGCACGTGCATATATTTGTAGTAAAATGGGGCTGACTTGCCTTTGCAATTAATGTTGGAATACGCTTAGTAAAATATAATACCTTATAAGGTTTTAATATCCACTTTGAAAGTAGCATACATTGGATTTACAGGTATTGGTTCAGTACAAAAGAACTGTATGTAGCTGACACATAGTCAGGTGTTCACAGCCACCACTGCTGTGGTCAGTGTGACTCAGCTGTAGGATCAACACTGGGGCTGACTCAGCCTCCTAGACCCACTGCACCAAAGAGCTTGTCCTCTTATTCATCAAACCACCACAAACACACACAAATACGCATATGCGCAATTAAAACAAAAGAGGAAGAACAACATTATATAAAAAAGGGAGAATTGGACTGAAAGAAACTAACACGGAGGAAGGTAATAGATTGAAAGTTACAGGATGAAGGGATAAGGCTGGGAATTGTTGAGTGAGGGTGAGGCAAAGAATTGCAGATACTGTAAAGCAAGATGGGTTGGCTGCAGCAAAAAGGATAAGAAACATGCAAGGATGGAACAGTAGCACAGAAGAATAAGAATTTTAAAGGGAGGAGTCTGACATATTCTCAGGCTACATTGTTTTGTTGGAACAGCAGCAGTTTTAGGCAGGAGGGATTGGCAGTAATGGGGTGTCTCAGGTACGCATGAAGTCCGGTACTTGACTCTCCATGGACCCTGGACTCATAGCCTGCCTTTTTCTGCTGACTTGACCTTGAGTGTAGAACTTGGAACAAAAAATGCCAACATTTTCCCCCAACCTTTTTTCTTGTGTGTTTGGTATTGTCTTATTCCTTTTCTTCCTGTTCTTCTTCCTGTAATGCAGTCAAAGTAAAGCAATGTTTCTGTTTTTTCCTCACCTTTTTAGTTGACTGTAACATTTTGTGTAGGAATCATCTTCCCTGGGATGAAATGTTAATTGGCCATCTAATAACTGTCCCATGTAATGACTGTGTTCATTACCCTATAGAAGGGCATCAAAGGTGCAATAGGATGAGAACAGAGCCCTTTGTGCCACATCAAGATGCACTTGGTTGTGATAGCTGGCCTGGTCCGGTCTATATAGTCAAAAGAACAAACCATTGTGTGAATGTGAGAAATCACCCAAGTGCTAATTGCTGGGGTTGTAACTCAGCCTTTTGGACATTGCTTAGCCTCAGGCCAGGAGCACTCAGTTGCCACAGTGCTCTCGAGATTTTTCCAGTTGATCTATTGGGATTGTACCAGGATACCCTTCTTGTCACTTTGTTAATGTTTTAATCGAGAAAGGTATGAAATTTTGAAGAAGACAGTATGGGTGGGCTATCATAACTCCATAAGTTGAAATAGTAACTTAATTTTCAGTACTTTTTCTGCCACATTTTTGCAGCATACACAGCATAAATGATCACATTTACACATTTAATTGTGTGTGTGTGTGTGTGTGTGTGTGTGTGTGTGTGTGTACGGTTATATATTGTTGATTTAAGTGTCAGTCATATGACACTGTAATAAAATGTAAATTAATAGTAATTGGAGGATAAACCTGAATCCCAGTGAATTCCCAGGAGTTGTGCGACACCCTTGGCTGTAGCAGTAAATATGAAGGTTCATGCATCATGCTTCCAGAGTTTAGGCCAACTTCGTATCAAAACATTAGCCTGCCAACTTTGGAGAAATTCTGGATTGGAGTTGGTCAGAAATTTTGGCAGCAAGGATGGTTTTGGCAAGTCCCCAGTCGTAGTTGGTCCTTTTTGATTACTAGACGGGTGGGAGGTTAATCAAGCCTGGACTGGAGGGTCACAGTCCAGTGAGCTGAGACAATGGCAAGTTAATTGGTGGCCAATTTTGACCATTGCGTGGCCTAAAACAGCAGTTGTTCTCTTTTCCAGGTTTGTTTGCTTTATAGCACTTGCATTATTCTCATTTGACTTTTTCTTCTAATGTGGAATACTGGGCACGTTCCTTTAGAAGTGGGTCTTGGTGCTTAGTCGACACTATGACTTATATTGAGCACTGAAGGGCCTGGTTGCTGAGCTGTTCTGGCTTAATAGATATTTCCCATCCATTGTTAAATTACAATAGGACTTCCATTTTAAGTTTCTCAACTACCTAAGGTTAGTTTTGTTTCTAAAATCTGAGGGGAAAATGGAACCATACTGAAGAATGATCAATGTTGTCATAAAGTAGTCATAAGTAGTTATCAGTTTCTTAGTTACATTATAGTTTTATTATTTATCTTGCAACAGTTATATTATGACCACAGTGTTAGAAACTGAAGGAAGATTAAGTGTCCAGATGGCAATTACATTTGTGGTGGTAGAAATGCTGTTTTCTGGCACTAGATTCCCAACAGGCTACTTTTTTTTTGTTCTAGTTTTTGTTGCCCTGTTATTAGTGTGATGGTCAGTAGTCCAGCTGCAGGATGTGTTTTCTGTAGTTCCAGCATTGAAAACTAACCCAACATGCTCAGAACCCCCTGTAGTACAGTGGACTAACCTGCCTTTGAGATCTCAGTTCTTCAGCAGCAGTGTGTATTAAACCTGACTCTGACATATCAGTGCCTCTGCATCAGTGTCAGACTGACCCAGTGGAGATCACAGTAACCACCTGTGGTGTAAGGTAGTTCTCCCTCAGTTGCGGGGAGGACAGGTCGTGTGAGCAATGCATGTAGTGCTTCACTTTTTAGCAGAGATGAGTACTTGGATAATAAGAGCAAAAAACAGCTGGTTGTTTAGGCGATGAGGAGATGAAGTGTTGTCTCCTGGGCCAGATAAGGCACTGACTATATCGTAGCACTGTTAACAAGCACAGGGACCCCATTCCCTTGGATTTATGCCCCTTGTTGTTTCACACCAACTCCTAGTTGTGTATCCAGCTTTCAGCCTGAAAATCACATTGCTGATCTGTCCAAACAAAGAACTAAACTGAAAGCAACACAGTTAGAGAAATAGTTATCCAGACAAGCAACCAACAGTAGCAATATTTTTCCCTCAAATGTGCCAAGACATAAATCAAATACAATTTTAAACAAAATGATGCACCATTTTTGTTAGTTAAAATATTAAAGGCCTGATTATTTTTAAACTGCTAATGAAATGGTTTTTATAGGGGGGAAAAAAGGTAATTGAAAAGTAATTAGCGAATTAGGTTGCTAAGCGTGGACTTATTAGTTACCTGCTTATAATTAAACAGCACTGACTAGTTTAAGGTGATTCCCCCCAGCAGCCAAAATGTGGATTGTTCTGTACTAGGCTGAGCCAGACAAGAGTGTGTGCTAACAGAAAAAATTAGTATACTCTACTCTGCCAAAATATGCAGTTGGAACTTGGAATTATAGAATGAGTCCATATTGGTATATACAGCATCAGGAAGGTGTGTGTGTGGGGTTAAGCCTGCAGTACAATGGCCAAAGGTGGGGATGGCAGGAGGGCCAGGGCTGTACCTTGCTTTGTGTACGTCAGTGGTGGTGTAATTCTCGGCTCGCTGATGACGCAGGACTTTGTGGAATGCCAGACTAGTTTGTGGGCACTGCTTAAAGGCACAGTGTACTGGTTTGTCCTTTTTTGTGTTCTGGCTTCGCTGTAAGCATGTCCCCTCACAAATGCTGCTTTATTGCCTTTCTGCCTGACTTTAATGGCTCACCTTATGTCTACTTTAATGGTTTCACCGAGATTGATCTCTTGTTTTTCAGGGCAGTTTACTCTTTGTGGTTGCTTTATGGATATACTGTGACTTTTGTTATTTGGGAGTATGCAGTTGTATAAATGCACACAATGCAGCAACCTGGCTCTTGAGGTCTATGACTTGAGTGCATTTGTCTCAGCTGGTCTGTATAGCCCTTTTCTCCTACCTCCTCTACCCTTTCTAGAGCAGGTACAGGAAAAGTCTCAGGATACCCTGTAGTCTCCCCATTGCAAAAACAGCTCTCATAGCCATCATATGGAATAAACAGCCAGTTTCAATGATGATGATGACAGGAAGGAAAAAGCTGGGAGTAAAAAGGAGCAGTGGGGACCATTGTGACACCTTCCCTCTGAGCTTTTTTTTGAGGGGGTGGGGGATGGGCACACAGAGCATGTGAGATGGGACAGGGTGTTGGGTCATTGGGACTTAATGTAGTTATATAGCATACTTTGGAAAAATAAATTCTGGCTTCATTTTCAGATTATACAGGGGCAGGTTGAAAGGCTAGTGAAGATATAAGCAAATGTAGTGCCCCCTGCATGTTTCCAGTTTTGTATGTGACATCTTGAAATTGTCCATTGTAGAAATGTGTCTTATACTAATTGCAAAAGGAAATGTTTTCGTAGTAGTTAAGGACGCAGGCTTGCTACCTTAAGATTGCTAGTTCCTCCAAAGGAACATGCTCCCTTGAACACAACACGCAGCACACAATTTTTCACAGTTTTTTTTTATTTAGTGACCAGACCCTTAAAATTATACAGGAAAACCTTTTCTTTCTACAAAATGGGTTTAAGTTTACACAGTAACTCTACTGTTGTACTCTTTTGAAAAATTTATTTGCATAAATAATAATCTTATGTCATTTCAGACAAAATGTAAAAATGATCTAGGTAAAATAGTAATAATGTGACAGGCATGACTCAGTTTGTATATTTTTATTATTTTGAACATATATATGTATTTGTTTTTTGCATCTAAGAGTTCTTAAGGTACTGTCACATAGTCAGTGGATTTAAAATCATTTTTCCTTTTCACTTTTACCAAGTACTGCGGTTACAAAAAACTTTTCCATTGTGCCATGTGGAGTTGCACTGCATCTCCATTACCAACAGGAAAGCATTAGCCAACACAAAATTCAAAGACTGAAAACCAAATGAGGCTGAAGGGAATGCAGAGATATCGCTTTTCCTCCCTGCCCTCACTTCAGCACTGTTTCGTAGGCAATGGTGGCCTGTTACCCTGGTGACGGGACTGGGTATGTGCGTCACGTGGATAACCCCAATGGAGATGGGCGCTGCATCACCTGTATCTACTATCTCAACAAAAACTGGGACTGTAAGGTAAGTATTGGGTGACCTGAGTATAGTATATTCTGTGGCCCAAGAGGCCCAACAGTGTAGTCTGTTAAAAAAACAGCTTCTACCCTCCCTTGGAGATTCTCTGGTGCAACCTTGTCTATATTACAGCTGACTCATGTGTTTATGTGAGGAAGATCAGTCTACAGACTTTTTAAAAATAGTTTTTAAGAAGTTTTGTAGCATTCAGTATATATTTTTTAAATATATTTTTGGAATTGGTGATTAGTTGTAAAATTAAAAAAATTTTAAACATATATATGTTTTTCTGCAAAAATCTCTTCTTGTGGATTTCTGATGTTTTAAAACTACTTAGTGTTTATTATTTATCACTCACTGTATGTGTGTATACATGTGTGCATCTAGGTCCATGGAGGGCTGCTGCAGATCTATCCTGAGGGAAGGAACATGGTGGCCAACATTGAGCCAGTCTTTGATCGGCTACTAATTTTCTGGTCTGACCGTCGAAATCCCCATGAGGTCAGACCTGCGTATACCACACGGTGAGTAACTGCAGCACCTGAGTTCCCATCTGAAGGTTATGCTGTTGGTCAGTGCTGCCTCTCACTGTCAGCATATACATGGGTGGTAAAAAGTTTGTGAATGTTTTACACTTTTCAGAATTTCTGCAGAAATTTAACCTAAAATGCGATCTTCATCTAAGTCATAAAAATAAACAGAACCCAATAAAACAAGTAACACACAAAGGGTTATACTTTTTCATTTATTTAGTGATCAAAATGATTTAACATTAAATGTCTGTCAGTAGAAGCATTTGAACATATACTTTCAGCCATTGGTGCCACCCCTCTCTTTAAGCAGCAGGGATGTCAACCAAATCTTTACAGTAACTGTTGATCAGTCTCACACTTTGCCTTGGAGAAATTTTAAACCATTCCACCTAACAGAACTGCTTTAGCTTAGTGATGCCAGTGGGCTTTCTTGCATCAGCTCCCTGCTTCAAGTCCTTTCACAATATTTCTGTTAAATCTGGACTTTGACTCAGGCCTTCCAAAATGCAAACTTTCTTCTGCTTCAACCATTTTGTGGTAGGCTGACTTGTGTGTTAAGGGTCATTTTTTTGCTGCCACCTTCTATTGAGCTTCAGTTCATGGACAGCCCTAACATTCTCCTGTAAAATTTGCTGGTTCAATGCAGAATTTATAGTTCTGTCAGTGATGGCAAGCCATGATACTGTTGCCACTGCGCTTCAGTTGGAATGAGGTTCTTATGATGGAATGCAATCTATGGTTTTTGCCAAACGTAATGTTTCTTATTTAAGCCAAAAATTATATTTTTGACTCATCCATTTACAGAAAATTCTTGTAGGTGGTCTTTAGCAAACTTTATAGAGGCAGCAGTGTTCTTCTTGCAGTGATGGCTTTCTTTTTGCTATCCTCCCTTGTACACTATTCTTATTCAGTGTTTGCATGATTTTGGACCAATGAACACTGATGTTAGCCAACGTAAGAGATGGCTACAGATCTTTAAACATTACCCTGGGCTGCTTTGCGGTCTCCCAGAATAGTAAACACCTTGCTCTTGGTGTGATTTTTGTTGGGTTACCACTCCTAGGGAAATTATGAATAGTGTTGAATTTTCTCCATTTGTACACTGTCTGCCTGATAGTGGATTGATAAAGTTCAAACTCTTTAGAAGCTGTTTTGTGACCTTTTCCAGTCTGATGAACATCAAACTCTTTTTCAGAGGGGTACAGAAATTTCCTTATTATCGAAGCATGACAATGTGTTCGCATACCTGCATGAACACTCTGGTCGCAAACACTCAGATTTCTAAGTTTTTTTAAATGGAGACAGGTCACCCAAACTTACACACGAATGCTGACCAGTTGAATGCGACTCCTGACTTTAACCAAACTGAGAGTCCTAGAAGATTACATGCTTTTTCTGATAGATATTTAATGTTTGATCATTTTGATCAATAAATTAATGAAAAAGTACCTTCTGAGTATTTTGTTTTACTGTGTTCACTTTATTTGTATGGCTTAGATTGTCTAATCACATGGGTGATAGGTGAAATTTAGGCAGAAATTCAGAACAAACGGTTCTAAAGGATTCACAAACTTTCTAGCATCACTGTATAGTCTGAAAGCATGGTGTATGTGACAAGGCTTCACCTCACATCACAAACACATTTCCGCTGGCACTGACTGCAGTGCAGCAGATCACAACCCAGGTCTCTGCGGGACACAACAGCCCAACCCCTGCAGTGCTGCCTTTCGTACCTAGTCACCTTCATGCTCAAAGTTTGGGATTCACAGTATGAGAGCAGATTCAGCTGCACTGTATGTGTTAGAGTGAGAAATGTATTAATTGCTACTAATTTCCTTGTCAGTAAGGCATCTATTGTATACGGGACAAAAGTTGTCTGCAGAAGATAAATTGTATTTTGATACTTCTAAATGGCATTTACTGGATTTCTGCTTTGAGTGAATAATCATAGCACTTTCCTTTAGGTTTTATTACAGTGGAATGTCTTTGAAGTACCATGGTACTTTGGTAAGGTTCTTAAAACAGCAACCAAAGAAACACCTTGTGAAGGGCTGTAAAGGAGTATTGGAGTCTAGAAGACTATGAGCAGGGCAGAGCAGGGCTGCTGGGGGTGAGGGGGGGCTGTGGGCATCAGTGGGGGCCAGGGTGGGACGCAGGAAGTACGTGTTTCCTCAATTCAGGCGGCCCAGCGCTTCAATGGCCGCTCTCTTGGTTTTGGGAGTGGGGATTTGAGTAAGTCAGGAATAAACAAATGCACCAAGTCACGCTCATGTAACCACCACCAACTTTGACTGACACATACATGTGCATGTATCAGAGGTGAATGGATGGATGACATGTTCACATACAGTGTTCATAATAAATTCACAATGTTTACCTGCAGAGGATTTTTGGGGAATGGTTGACCTGGTCCCAATGTGTACCTGCCACTGGTGTGTTCCTGTAGATCATTTTACACAGGTTTCATTACAGTCACTACATTGCATTTGGGAATGTAGTTCACATACCCAGCATATGTTTCTTTCAACCCCCCTCAGACATACTAACTAGTCACTGATCAGTGCATTTTTTTTAGTTGCGTAATGATGACTTACTGCAGGATTATGACTTTCTGCCCTAACAAAATCTAATGGAACAGTATCTCTTTCAAAACATGCTCTGAAAAGGAAAAGTTATATTCATCTATCTCTTTAGGAAAAATAATTTAATGACATTTTAGTATCCACCCATTAAACAGTCTTTATATATTATCTCTGTTAATATTGTGCATATTTAAATGTTTTTGTAAACCTTTGTAGTTCTTTATATATATTTTATAACATATTCCTGACTAGTAATTAAATGAAAGCAGCTTTGGAAGTTTTACTTCTCAGTCTGCAATGGCTGGAAGTTTTGACAGGTGCTTTGTCATCAGGATCAGAGAAATGGACCAAAACAACAATGAGGCAGAAAAAAAATCTAATACAGTTGGGCAGCTCAAGGTTTTTGACTGATTTAATCATTTACTTTTTGAAATCTTTAGCTGTTCCTACTGTTATTGAACACTTGTATATGGTATGGAATACTTAGCAGGTGTGTATGAATATTCATTTACAGAAATCTTTTGTTTCTGCTTCTAATTTCCAATAACTTCCAATTATTCTCCGCACAATTTCTGCCTTCTCATTAGTATTTTTTGGTATTCAAAATAACACTTTTTGCTGTTTCGTAATGCTCTTTCCAAAAGGTGCTATGCAGCAAACATATTATAATTGAATTTTATTAGCTAAATAGTTACTGGGACAATTTAGGTGCCTCTCCCAAGGGTACAACAGTCACCCACATCTGAGGAATGAACCTGTTAGTCTACAGTCTCTGGTTTTCAGTTTGCTTCACGAATGCTGAGTCCAGGTGTGCTGTCCTGTCTAACTGTATCTCATAGTGCATGTTCTAAGGCCATCATTGAGGAAAAAACTTCTAAAGCACTTTCATTTCTGTGTCCATCAGCTATGCTATTACAGTCTGGTACTTTGATGCAAAGGAGCGAGCAGAGGCCAAAGAGAAGTACCGGTTGGGTGAGTCACACTTAAGCGTTGCACCCTTAATTTCACTGAATGCCTTGCTTTTCCATCTAACTTGTGTATTCAATCTGCATCTACTTGTCTCAATTTTCACAGCAACAGGACAAAAAGGTGTTCAAGTGCCTGTGACTCAAAGCAGCAAGCCCTAACCCTGTTTTGCACTGGCAGCTCAATTCCAGGAGTGCGCTTTGAACAAAAAATGTGCCTACCTGTCCTGCTGTTGAAGAGCTGTGTGGAGAGAAGACTACATTGAGCTCCATATTGCTAAGTCTACTCCTAGTTCAGCCATGCCTTGGTCTCCCTTACACCACAGCTGAGGGTGACATGTGACTTCTCACCACACTGAGGCATTGGCAACAATGGTTGGTCCACATGGTGGCTGAAATGAGGAAATTCTGGTTAAAAAGGCAGGGAAGGAATGCTGCAAACCTCTTCACTGAAGAAGGGATGTCCACAGAACCCACAAAATCAACAAAGGACTTGTATTTTCTCCCTATGATTTTAATTGTAGCTTCTGATAATGTAATCACAATTGGATTGAAAGACACTGTTTTGCTTCTGTTTGAGCTTATCTGCTGGCAGCCTTTGCATCTTGTGACTGAGACAGCAACAGTTTGGTCCTGTAATCATGGACAGGGGAGCACATCCACCTCCCTCCCTCACCTCCGTGGTTGGGACAGTTGGCAGTGCGTAATAAACTTGGGGATGAGAAGATCCCCAAACCTCACCCCCACCACCATGTTATTGGGAATTTACCCAGAGTGCACAGAGCTGGTTAGCCTGCTGCAGGTGTTTTTGACCCTAGGACTCCTCCATGTGCTGACAGTCTCCATAGCAAGAAGAACAGGATTTTGGAGGAGGGTGGGTCTGGACCAGTTTTCGAACCCAGGAGCTGCTGTCCCACAATGGGGATTGAGTGCTTGTTTATCACACATTTTTGAGGTGATGATTAAATTCTGACCTTAATTTCATGAACCGTATTATTCCTGAATTCTTTGTAAAATATTTTTGAAGCAGTTTCTTTCTTGGAAAAAAACAACATAAATACTAATTCAAGATATTTTTGTATTCATTTCAACATTTGTACTTCGGAACAATGGAGTTGGACTTGGTGGTGATTTGTTAATTAGACGCCTTAATGGTTTCTTGCCCTTAAATAACAGCATTTTCAGTCATTCACAAGTCATCCAATAGTTACAAGTCATCCAATAGTTAATCTATGTTGTTCACCTCTGTCTTTATAGATGACATATGTAATCAATTTATCTTTTTAGGGCACACATCTTTCACATGTCTCCTGAAGAATCACTTTTGATGTATAATGTAGAAACGACATTATTATTTTTTGTACTAGTCAATATTAGAGGCATTGGGGTGTTTCAATCAGGGTTGAGAATTGCTAGACATTTCACTTTCTTTACTTCTGTCTAGGGAGCAGTTAGTTTGGTTGGACCCTAAAGAGAGGTCAGGGTTGAAGAGTAAGCATTATGTGCAGTGGGGCTATGTCTGTCAGTTACCTTAGTGGCAGTGTTGTGAGCACCTGGGTTCCTGGTATATAATCTTCATCAAAATGGGCTCTTAACTATACTGTATAGCAAAAATGACAGCATAATGAACATACTGTCCTGCTGTATAGATACAGGACCAATGGTCCTTCTGTGTTCACCAAGCCATAGAGATGTCCCCAGTTTCCAGCACGTAGGGACAGTGGGAAGGATCTAAAATTGATTGACAATATAGATTTGTGATGAATAGATGTTCTAAAGATGATTTATCATGTATAGGTACTTCTTTGAAGTGGTTAAACCAGTTTAATGGTTTTGCTTCAGACTCAAAAAATGCTCACTATTTTTGGTTGCTATTGTTGGTTATGTATACATACACATACATGGACAAGGTTTTAGTGATGAATATATGGAGACATAGTTGTGCTAAGGTGCGTGTGTGCGTGCGTGCGTTGCTCATTTGTTAAGTACAGATAGCCGTTCTCACACTAAGATGCCTTTTTCCAGAAAAAAGAACATAGAGCTTTGCTCTTAATTCACAAACTATGCTGGCATTTTGTGTTTTCTTTGAGACATTTCTCCACCACCAGATTCTAGTTTCAACTCCTGGTCCCACAGTCCCATCTTTGTTCAGATGTGCCCTCGTAACCATAGCAGTAATGGCACTGCTGCCCTGAGACGTTGCAATGTCATTAGTGTTATTGTTCCTGACTCACTGGCTCCCATGTGTCTGAAAAGTGAGCAATGCAATGAGCTCATAATGTCTACTGCAAAGGACAATTGTGTGGACTCATCAGCGTGAACCTTTTCAGCATGACTCTTTGCCCCTTTCTATATTTGTCCTCACCAAGGTCTGGATGCAAGAATAACTAACTTTTATTTAATCATCCATTTTGAGAACATACGTTGTCTACAGGGTGTGTAAAATACTCCAAAAATGGTGTGTGTTTAAAAAGTGAAGGTGCTTGTAAATGCAGATGTTTCATGAAGCAGTTGTGCTGTTCAGTGGCATTACCTGCAGAACTGGGTTTTTTTTGGTGGTATCACGCTCCCATCAGAGGACTGAAGGAGGTCTGTAAGCTGTCATCTGGCATCACCTCTGACATGGTTCTGTACATCTTTTGTTTTATTTGACACAGCCAGCTACTTGCCAAATTTAGGAACCATTGTGGTTATGCAGACTCCCACTCCAGCAACAGCAGAGGTTCCACTTGTCCTGTGCTCCTGAATATGGCCTGATAGTGGAGGTGAGCCTCTTAGTGTTGTTAGTTCTCTACCTGCCCTCTTCCTTGCATAATACAGAAAAGTTAAATCACATCAGGCCATGGCAGCAAAGTCTATTCCAAAACCAAGGTCAACACCTCGGAGTTTCCATCTTGTCTGTGAACCACAGGGAGGAAAGCCAAAGCAGGGGCTGGTGGTGTAGAGAGGCAGGAGGCATGTGGAACATTAGGTCCAGAGTGTAACTGCACTTTAACAAAAAATTTGACTTTTAATTATTTGGGGAAACGGCAACAAAAGTCAGTGGGGGGGTACTCGTACCTCTGTCATTTGTGCAGCAGTCTGACACTGAGAAAAGGAGAAATGCACTTTATCATGGAGAATGCCATGTTTGAGGGGACATAAATGCTTTCAAGCTGTGGATATTATTCAAATGCAATAGAAATTTTAAATAATGGAAAACAAAGTGCTTAATTTTTCTGAATTTTGCAGTATTTAATTAAACCTTTTTGTTTTTTTACAATTTCTGGTGATTGC
Organism: Arapaima gigas; assembly: GCA_900497675.1. NCBI lineage: Eukaryota > Metazoa > Chordata > Actinopteri > Osteoglossiformes > Osteoglossidae > Arapaima > Arapaima gigas. The sequence continues at coordinate 305,815 of UFQX01000552.1, read as the reverse complement.
TTTAGTTTCTTATAGGTTGTATGTAGATTTCCAGCATTCGTATTGTTGAGTGTGCACTACTTCCTGATGGTATACCTGGCTGGATATGGGAGATTTCACATGAAGATCAGATATAGGCTTTTTTTAAGTGCAGCTCAGAATTTCTGGAAAACTGGGGGAAACACACACACACAGATACTTAAGAAACAGTGACTGAATCTTTAATTAGAAGCTTAACAAAGAATATGCTTTTGGTGGTTTTCAGTGATACACCAGTTCAGGCCTGATTCTCACGCATGGTCGTGTCATCTGAAGTGATGTAATGCTCTGTAGTTCACAAACGTCAACTAGCTGCATAGCAGTGGGGCCACTGCAAAAAACATTTATGTCCATGTGATCCATTGCTCATTATGATGAATGTTGAAGTGTGTGGATGTTTCTCAGGAAAGACAGCTTGTTCTGCTTTACCACCCGTCTGCCATGTGGTTCACGTAAGAGATTCCAATCTATGTGTTACCCCGTCACCTCTAGCAACGAACACAAACTGTTTTCATTTTTACATGTGAGAGAAGAAGAAAGGCCATAAATTTTAACAGCTTTCATTGATACGCACTTTCACTATGATCTATTCTGGTGTTCTGTATAAGACTGCAGAGGAATTTTAATTTTGTTTTTGGGTTGGTGAGTGATTTCAACTCAGTGCAGGAGACAATAAATCCTTATTGAAAAGACTCCCCCAAGCTGCTGTTAAAGGGCATTCATATTAGATCATCAGAAAATAATTTAGCTTTTGCCCTTTGAATAACTTCTCATTTTGCCAAAGTGGCAAAGTAATATCTCTGTTTAAAGGGAACATAGAACCAAACAACACCAGAAAACAGATCTAAAAAACAGGACTTTGATAAATTTAGTATCGCTACTCAAACACTGGACAGTACTTCCTGAATCCTGTATTAACTCTTTGTTCAAGGTGGCATACAAATGTTACTCATGTTACACGTAGCTACTTATGCGCCCAACCACCCAGTAGAGCAATGAAACACACATTGCCACATACTGTGGGCAACTTAAGTACCAGTTCGCCTCAAACCCACATCTACGGACTGTGGGAAGAAACCGGTGCACCCAACGGCTATGGAGTTGTGAAGCACCAAGACTGCCTGTTACGCCAACTGCTATTAATATTGTCAATAGGCTCCAAAGGGAAGATGAAGTGGGAAAATAGAAGAAAAGCAGTGACCAGTTAAGAGAGAGGAAGGAAAATAAAAAAGGGCGCTGACTGGGTGGGTCTGACGACACTGAGACACACAGTGGGAAATACTGTAGTGGCATAATATTCCACATGGGTGCAGGTACAGAAATAACCCTGATAGACTTGCAGTCCCTCCCACCCCCTCAGACGCCATCTTTCCTCTCCTCATCTCCAACTGCCAGCAGTGAACACTGAAACAAGCATACATACAAGGGCCTGTGGAAGTGTTGTCTTCTACTTGGAGAAAACACCTTTAGGAAAGACCCTGGTGACCCTTCCCCTGAATCCATGCCAGGAACGGAAAATACATACATGTATATAGAATCCATATAAATAGCAACTTTGACTTACATAATACACAAAAAGGACAACTTTCAACAGGCTGCCAAGACAACATTCAGAGACCCTACATTTTATCGTCCATTGTTTGGCCATTAGGTTGAAAGCAACTTTCCTGGGAAAAAAAAAAACTTTACATAAAGACCCAGGTTGTTTCTTGGTCCTAAAGAGTCTTTGTTTAAAACCATAGTGCACAAAATATAAAGTGCAACTTTATATTTAAAATTAGAATAGACAAAGTATAAAGTGTAACTACTAGTACTTTATATCTGTGGTGGATTTTTATACCGTAGGGCTTATAAACAAGTGTGGCCAACTCTTGTTGTCAAGGCCACATTTTATGTTCTTTTGCTTTATTGAAGATACATCTTTATTGCTAGAACTCCACTTGATGTTTCATGCAGAAGTCAGACATTCATTAACATATTTTCAAACAAACAAGACTGAAGGATTGTGGGCCACTACAACCAAGTTTTGCCACTCCTGTCTTAGAGCATAAAACCATCTTATACCATATTTATTGATGAAGAACCAATTTATTGGTGAAGAATAGTTTCAGATGTCTCTTGGAAATACTTGGCAGGCTATTTGAGGTCAGGTCACATTTTTAGGGGCAGTTGGAAGATGGGAGGCCCTTAAGGAAGTCAACTTTTTTCAGCTTGAAATGTTCCTCGTTGCTGTGCCGTCCCCCATCCCTCAGGGCCTGTAGGGTGTCTTCCTCCCCTCACTTCTCACGACATGTGGTCATCAGGTAGTGTGGGTGTGGCCCCAGCCGCTGGGAATGGAGCGAGACAAAGGGACCCCAGGGCGCAGAGGAAGGAAGAGACACAATTTCACAGACTGACCCACAATCTCAGAAAGGCTCAAATACACTCACACACGAGAGCTGAAATGTACATGGATGCAGTAGAATAAGACCACATGCACATTTCCTCTGAGGCACTTGATCCCTCCACTTTTCAGAAACAGGGTACATACTCTTTCCTGTTGTATTCGTACCACACATATTTTATATGATGCAAAAGAGTACAATTTAAAGCCAGTCACCAGTTGTACTTTTGGATTATTTTATAGAACCAGTATGCCCCAAAGTCCTCATTTCAGTCTAGTTAAAATCGAATTAAAACGCTAAGGTAAATCTAAACCTTATTTAGAAACAGCATAAAAACTACATGAAACGTGTGCGCTGCACTCGTTAAACTGGATGGTTATATGTGATGGAACTCTACCGCCACCCTGTGATCAGAAGTGTGTGCATATTGGAATTTAGAGTAACGAGGCACAAAAAAGTAAACATTTAAACAAAAAAACCGAGTTAATAGGGTTTCCTATTTTTTATTTTTGTTATATTCCCGAAACCCATTAGGTAGAGGACTGCTTAGGGACAAGAACTTGATAGCTACTGGATTCCACCAGGAGCCCAGTTACAGCCCAATAACCCTTGATCTGATCTTGACTCACAAATGCTCAAATATTGGAAATCCCTTTGGTATGTAAATAAATAAAATAAATATGAATTAATAAATAAGAGTAAGCGGTCTTTATAATTAATAAATAAATATCCTAAATAAAATACTATTTTGTTGTCATGCTGTTTTAGTATAAAAGTGTGCAGGAAATTAATACCGTTGGCGACCTTCTGGCGACGCTGTAGCAGCCACGCTACATATTTCGCTCTGCTCGCGCCTGTATTTCCGCAAGGTCAAAGTGCGGAGGGCAAGCAGCGCCGGGTCGTGTTTGCCTCGCTTCACTGAGCACAGCATGGCGGCTGCGGGCTGGTTTGCGTGCCGCCGGCTCCCTCACTTCGCCTCGGCGCTCGGGCAGCTGGTGGCGTGGCCGCGGGGGTCCCGGGGCGGCACTACGGCGCGCTGGCTCACGGGGACGGCGAGGGCCCGCACGGCCGACAAAGGGTCGTGGGGCAAGAGCCGGATCGCGGAACAGAGCCACCTGACGGAGCTGGACAAGGCGGACGCGCTGGTGGGTCTTCTTCAGACATCGTCGCCGACTGCAAGTCTCTTAGTACAAAAGTGTCGACTATGCATGACACGTAATGACGTGATCGTGCTGACGTTTTCATTAAAGTATCCAATGTGTCTGTTATGTATATTATTACTAGTGATTCTGTACTTATTTGAAGTTCTTAGTATTTGTGCCTTTTGTATTGCGGGGTCCTCCTTCTATGATCGTCAGAAATGGGCCTCAAACCAACATCCTTCTGCAGACACAGTCCATTCACTCACTGTTATTTCCAGCATTTGACTCTTATGTGTCATCGTCTCTCTGATTGTCCCTTGTCGGTGTTTTCTAGATGCTAAGAAAGTCTCATGAGACAGGTAAGCATGATTGGATTTTTTGACCACCTTGTGAACCCCCCCCCCCCCCCCC
>UFQX01000552.1:237648-295385 GCA_900497675.1 Arapaima gigas | reverse complement strand
CCCCCGGGGCCCCCCCCCCCCCCCCGTATCCAACAGCTGGAATCCAGTGCAAGCACAGTAGGTTTGGAAGAATATGGCTGTTACAGAATGGAGGGCAGGTAATCTTGGCTAAAATAGTTAATGGCTTGTGTGATTTCTCTGGCTGTGTGCTGAAGCCTTTTGTACAAAATGTGCACAGAAATATTCACAGTTGCAAAGCAGTTCCTTCCGTGTGAATGTGTCGGCTCCTTCAGGTGAGAGATGTGCCATAAAAGTCACAGGAGGTCGTGGACAGACAAGGTGAAGGTTGGCAATGAGCTGAACACGTCCAGTAGAGGGTGAACACAAAGAGCATTTGTGGTTGTACTAAAGGAAGCTCTTGCAAGCAAATCCCCTCAACTTTACACACTTGTGAGTCTCCCCACAGCTCATGCACGTTCTGAGACACGGTTGTGTCTCTCCGAGTCCGCTCTCTCCTCCCATGTTCCTTGTGAAGGTGTCCATGGCAGTGACAGTACAGTGTATACCCTGTACGCTGTGTGTGTATGGCTTTTCCAGTCGGGGGTGACAGAGACGCAAGCGGTTGATCTCACCGCCAGTCAGTGAGGGGGAGGCCGTACCGCCAATTACACAGTCCTCCACTATGCAGATGAGCATGACAGGGAGTTTCCTCGTTGCCCTCAGTGTTTGTACTCATGCTCTCTCCCCTGCCTTGACCTCACCCCCACCCTCCCACCCTCTTGTACCCGACTCGCTCAGTCCTCCTCTGAGCCGGTCCCCCCTCGCAGCCCATTCACACAGAATGGCAGCCCGGGGGGGAATGTGGGGTCAGAGGAGGAAAACCCACTGAAGGGGGGCAGCGCAGCAATCCTCTGGAGGTGAGGGAAGAAGGTGGGGGGCTTTGGGTGGTCTGAGGGGAGCCCCTCTGCAGTCGGGTGGGCAGGGGTCAGCTCAGCTGGGGCATAGCGAATGGTACTTGGGGCGTACAGGCTCTGAGGACCCTGGGGGCCAATGGCCAAGGGGTGGAATAGCACCCGGCCAGCGGCGCCACCCACCGCCAGCCTCTGCAGCAGCTCGAAGTCTGGACCCCGGCCTCCAGCCAGGCCTCGATCCTCCCTGGGTAGCGGGGAGCCTGCCATGGGTGGGGAAAGGCCAGGGGACGAGGGGGTGAGCAGGCCTCTGGGTGGGGCTTCCGCTCCGGGTGGAGTCAGGGAGGAATCCGGAATGGAGACAGGAGCTGTGTCTCCATTTTGGGCACCAGAGGGGTTCTGCAGGGAGAGCTTAGAATGTCCCCAGCGACTCCCCGAGGCCATGAAGTTCTGCTCAGTCTTAATGCTGGGGTTGGCAGAGGCCACTGCACTCTTCAGCTGCTGGATGACAGCACGGCCATTCTGGATGGTGTCAGCTCGAACTCGTGTGACGTCCCCGCTCTGTTTTGAAGCCCCCTCCTCCAGCTTCACCATCTTGCTGTCAACTGGGCACCTCCTGTCAGTGCCCTCCTCCTCCTCCTCCTCCTCCTCGCTGTCACTTCCTGGGTCTGAGGAAGCAGATGGATTCCTCTCCTCCTCCTCCTGGATGTCTTTTCGCCGACGCTTTGCCAGAGGGCTGCGTTGTGTGTCAGACTGTTGTAGCCTCTTCTTCTTCTCCTCCGATTGGCCATTTGATGGGTGGGAATACTGGGAATACCCGTCCTTCACCTTGGTCCCCGGGCCAACTTTGCTGCTGGGGCATTTAACAGGGTGAGCAGCAGAAGTGGCTAGAAAAGGAAGAAAAATGACATTTCAGCATTGTACCTTCATTTGGCCTATTTACACGTGCACACACAAACACAAGCTTGCTGATATCTGAATAATATTTTTTAGTTACCATTAATAAATGATCTCGTCTGTATGATATGTGACAGGTGCATAATTTAGTACACAGATGTCCTGCACTTCACACTCGCTTCCACACGGTGTCACATGTGAGCAGTTCGAAACGAGCAGCTTTTTTCGCACGGAACGCATTTGTTAAAATTACGATGCGCCAAGATCTAGTAAATATTTAAATATAAAATTATATATATAATTATCTGTTTGTAATTTTAGTGTTGTTCACGGGTGTAGAAATGCCACATTCCAGTTGACCCCCCCCCAACGTGTCATGTTCACTAGTAAAGGTTTCTCCTTGAAGCCCACTGACCCCCTCCCCCGCACACCCCCCCTGGACGTGGGGCGTCGCTTTTAAAATATTCTACGTTTTCTCAGTTTGAACCCACTCAGTTCTGCTGTGCTGCAAATGATGCAGTGCAAAACACTCGTTTGACTGACTTTCCTTTTCTGTCATTTTTATTATAATGCACCATATCGCGTGATGTTTGCACAAAGATCCTTTCCGATTTTGTTGCTGGCAAGAAAAATCATAATTTTTGTACAGTGAAAACAAATACAATTAGGGGCAGCAGGTGGTGCGGCGTTCAGAACTGCTGCCTTTCAGGCCCCTGCTGTAGTACCTGTGAGCAAGACGCTTACCTTAAATTACTCCAGTAAGAAGATTATACTGCTGTATAAATGAGGAAATTATTGTATGGAGGGTAGTCTAAAAAACTAACATTTAGGTTCTTGGGTTACAGCATCAAAAAGTAATGGTTAATACTGATTACGCATATATTTTTTTAGCCAGCCACAGAATGGATCATAGAGAACAGATGCCTGGGAGGAGGAGGAAAAGGCGACTGTCTCACTGGAGTCATTTGGGGGAGCGGCGGAGTCGTGTGGAAAGGCCAGCTGTGTGTTCTGTAGTGATGATGATTCTCCTACCCTGGGTCTTTGGGGAGGCGTCCCGAGGAGAGGCGCTCGCTCGCACTCGCTCGTCCCTCAGGCTGTCTGGCAGCTGAAGCAGGTCCAGCGGCGTGTCCAGCATTTCTGTCCGACTGCGAGAGACAGACAGAAGGGAGGAATGGGGAAAATGGACAGTGCATCAGCGGAGACGTTATATTGTAATTTCACTGTGTTATGACGAATACATGGTTCCCCCACATAAAGCATCTAATTCGTTCCTGAAGATTTGCTTATGAAGTAAATTTTTGTGAGAAGATCTCTTAATTACCATTAATTTATATAAGAAAAATATTGCATTCCTGACTGTAAAATGTGGCAATATTTTTTCATCTAATGTGCCAAATTTCTCCATTAACTTTTAAACACAGAGAATATCTCTATCAAATCTAAGTCCGGAATATCAGAACTGCTCTGGACAGGCTTAAATCCAACATGTTCAACATAACACGTGTCCTCTTTTTTATATGCCTTCTTCCCCTTTCTTACTCATAATGGGTTCTTACTATTTTCTTTTTAATATCTTGTCTTAGCTTGCTGTCCTTGGGGGTAGTAGATGCATCAGAGCTCCTGGGTTATGAAATTAAACGTGAATTTGAATCCAGCGCCATCTCTGTGGCTTTTGCATGTTCCTCCCTTGTTTGTGTGGCGTTCCTCAAAGCACTCTGCTTTCCTCCCACAGTCCATACGTGAGCCGGTGACCCTAAATGGCCAGCAGTGCGTGTATATGTGAGTGTGTGTGATTGTGATGGTCCGGACTTTCCAAGAGGTCCCCTGATTCACGCACCTTTGTTTCCGGGATGGGCACCAGACCATCACAATCCTGCATTTCACAAGATGTTGTAAGAAATGGATTTTGTTTTTTTAATTGTTATAAATTGCTAACACTTATTGTGAAATGTTTCAGAGTTGTAACCTATAAACTTTTTATACAGTGCTTTCAGAAACAATTTTTGCACTGTTATAAACTATTCATCCATCATCAATATCCGCTTATCCTGAGGAGCGATGCACCAGTCCGGATCCTGTCCTGGAAGCAGAAGGCACCTGGTTATGAACCAGCCCCTGGATGGGACACCAGTCTATCACAGTCTATCACTGTACACACACCCATTTACACTCACACACTACGGGCAATTTAGAGTAGCCATTTAACATGAATTACAATTGTCTTTGGACTGTAGGAGGAAACCCACACAGACATGGGGAGAACATGCACGCATTTATGTGCACAGACTGAGCCAGATTCAAATTCACACCCGACCAGCCCAGGTGCTGTGAGGCTAAAAACGCTCTCACTGAGCCACCATGCTGCCCCTGCATAAAATCAAGATTAATATATTTTTATTACAGCTGCTGTTATTCTTATTATAACAATAGCAAAACTTTTTTTTTGTAATTACTGTAATCACTTGTAACACATTTCCCCTCTGCAGATTTATTCATGAAGTAGAATTTGTGATAAATTAATATTAGGTCATATTGGACTGTGTTATTTGTAATGATACTGCCTTTCAAGAGAATTCTATGCATTTTATCACTTCACATTTTAAAATTTAAAGACAAAGGTAAAGCTGTCCTTTGCCTTCCCGCCTTTTAGAGGATCCTTTCAAACTTCTTTTTTTGCTTTAGGGCTCAGTATGATAGATGATGGTTTTTTACACTATTACAAAAGTCACAGAATTTCTTAGAGATGCTTAGGAGATCCCGCATTCCCACATGAGGGGAAACTGATCACCTTGTGTGCTGCACGATGTCACCAGGACATGTATTTCAACTGAAATCTCTGTCCTCATAAACAATTCCTTGTTAAATGTGAATTGATAGCCTGTTACACAAATTTTAGATAGCAAATTATATTTTCTCACAAATGCGCATTCTTGTAAAAGGAAGCAAAGGAAGCATGTAATTATAAGTTGAGTGATTTCAGAGGCAAATGGAGTTAAAAGAAGTGTAAATAATAATATAATGGAATAACAGCATGTTACACGGAGCAACATGTACGGAACTAAACACTGCCAACAGAGAACAGCCTGCATAAATGAGCCAGATTTCTTTAATTAAATCCAAAATCTATTCATTCAGGAGGAGTTTTTCACCGTAATTATACGTCTTTTTGCATATAAATTTACAGGCTCACCTGATACTAACAAAACGGTTGTCTCAAGTGAAACAGAACAGCTTTGCTACAATAACAGCAATAAACAGGCCGCCTCTCACGTGACTTTTCGCACACCTGCCCGCTTAAAATGTGCTTAGTCCCACTTTCTTACTACTTTTTTATTTTGTGACGTGTTGTGAAATGTTCACTGAACTGACGATATTTTTGTGAATTTCGCAAAAGGAACATAAGTAATTTGGCTCTTTCTAGTGTTTGATTTAAATAAGGTGTATTGCTTCGTTGAGAGAGAGAAAATATAACCGGATTGAAAAAAGTGCATGAAATCTGTTTATTATCGCTGGTACAAAATGCCTTCTTTGCTTGACCAAAAAAGTGTACAACTGTAGAACAGCAATGCGGGGATGTGCTGCTTTTGGAGTCCAACGAAAGGGGGAGGGTGAGGTCCCCACTCACCCGGCCGTTACCTTCCGCCCCCCTCAACACCCCTCCTGTTAGTGCCATGGATCTACGCGCCAGAAAGGGGGCCGGAGAAGTTAATTAGCTCTCGTAATTACAGCACTAATTAACTAAAACACCATTCAGCCAGAAAATTTCCACTTCCATTTGGTGTAATTATACATCGTCGCTCCAATTAGCATTGTAATGCTGCATGTGCCCCTTGTTTTTGTCTGCCTCCTTTCACCAACACTGCGTGCCTGCGCGTGTGTGTGTGTGAGAGGTAGAGATGACAGCTTTTTGCACTTGTGATTTCTGCTAACATTTTTTCTGTTTACTACAAGAATACTGCACATATTTAGATACACATAAAAATACTGTCACAGCCTCACTGTCTCTCTCTCTCTCACATACACACACACACACACTCGGGCACTCGCAGTCTGGGTCAGCAGTACAACAGCTCTTTCGGTGCCAAACAGCTTCACTTTTCATTTTAAACATGGAAAGCAAAGCTTCCTTATGACATGTTCGGCTTGACTGGTGACAAATTACAGCTGAGTATCTGAGCATCTTCTCCCAGGCCGGGTTCAGTTACCTGTCCCAGACAAAGCAGGTATGTGGACGTGTGCTCGGGACAGTGCGGCTTTGGAGTTGCTGGCCTTTCCCTGTGGTCAGTGAATTATTCTCCAGATTATGTCCCTAAACCACTTCATCGAATAACTGACTAAAAGCTTGATGGAGTCCAACACTTTGGCGTCGCACACACCTGAGAACATAGTTGACCCAGATGACGTTGCGCTCATGGGGCGCTTTGTGGTTGACGGAGACAGTAGCGCATGACTGGACCCACTGGAATCCTCCACGTCGCTGCAGCCAGCGGTAGTAACCCGTCACCACCTGACCCTTTCGTAGCACTGGGGACAGATGAGGCATTACTGGGGCTGGAAACAGTGACATCACATAAAGAAGTGACAGTTTTGTTCTAACCTAAACAGGGGGGACATCAACAAGATGTGCTTCAAACAGACAGTGTGTGTGGCCTTATACAGTACGCAGGGGGATAAAACATTTAGTTATATCCAGTGGTGTATTAAAGGGGGGGTGATCTGCCCTGGGTAACAGGCAGAGAGGGACTGTCAGGAGCTATAAAGAAACAATTGTTTGGGAATAAAAAAAGTACACAAGGCATTTTTTGAGTAAAAGAAAACAAATAATATAATTCTCCTTCAGCACTGTCTTGTTTGTATCATTAAAGGCCAGTGCCACCAAATACCTGGACCAGTGTATTAAGTGCTGCCTGGGCGGAAGCTGTAATACATTGTGTATATTTTGGTTTGCGGACTTGCAGATGCAATAAAAAGGCGACATCCTCCGAGAGCACAGGCTATTTTGCTTTTTTTACCTAACTTGACAATATACAACATCTGATTTGTTGTCCCACGGAGCCAAAACAGCATTAAAAGAATTTTGGTGGTACTTTTAATCTCCGGAACTACTTTTTTACGTATATTTATTATTTAGTGTGGACATTTTGAATAAAATATGCATGAAAATGATATATGCATGGTTACAGCTATAAATAAATTTGCTGCAGTGAATTGTGGTGTTGCAAACATATGTATATTATGTTTTGGTGGGGTGGTGTGGTGATCCAGTGGGCAGTGCATCTGAGCTCTGGGTTCACACTTGGGTTCAAGTTCAGCTCAGTCAGTATAGAGTTTACATTTTCTTTCCATATTTGCACGACTTTATTCTGGGTGATCTCGTTTCCTTCAACAGTCCAAAGGTGTGCGCCAGAAGACACATCTGAACAGCGCACCCTGTGTGTATGTGTGTTAACTTTCTTTGTTGTATCGATGGGTAGATACTTAGTACAGTGTAAAATAAAAATTAATATTTCCTCATTACAAATATTAATCATATGTTACTCAGTACTTTAAATGCTTATTTTAATGTATTTAATACATTTTAATAAACTAAATTAAATATTATTTTCCTGAACTGTGGTAAAGAATCTAAATGTTTTACTGAAAGTAAATTCATACAAAGCACTTGAGAGTAATTCAGTTTAATAAAGTTGGGTACAGGGTTCAGAAAGTCAGGAGGATTTCAAGAGGCTGTACGCAGATTTTCATGAAATGCAGTCAGTGGGGTATTACAGGTATTATAGGTAGAATGAAATGCAGTGTGGAACACTGAAATAAGTTTAAATTACACTATGAATGTTAAACATTTCCATCTGCATATGTACCCTAGAAGCAGAAATAACTCTTTCATATTGACTTTCCTTACCCATGTGCATTAACTATTTATAAAATGAACAGACAATGTTATTTTAAAATGTATACTCTGGTAAAATATACCATTTCATCTGCGAATGAGTAGAATGAAAATGTATGCTATTAATTCTAGGCTGAACATAAGTACAGTTTGAGCATCATAAAATGTAGAGGATGAACATGATTTGCGCTTTACATTCATATTTTATTAAATAAATAATCATGCATCCATGAAAATCAATTTGTTTCCACTGTAATGTTTGTCTTTATTCAGCAAAAAATGTGTTTCTGCTCATATATAAACATGCATCAACAAATTATACATTATTTAGCACAATATTTAGTGCTGGCAAATTGAAAATGCTTTTTATTAAAAGTAAATTAGTCATTTTGAAATAGTCGACTGCATCTTTCACTGTCACTGTCAGTTTCATATTTTATTATTAAAAGTTTGTTATCACTTTGCTTTAGGGATACTATTTTAAATGAGTCCAGTTTTTGCCAAAAATTTTTTGAAAAACTTTTAAATACTGTTTTATTTTGAATGGGAATGATTTACACTTGACAGAAACCAGAGATTACGTTTTGGACCTATGATGTGTTTTATATATAAATATGTATGTTTTTTTAATGTATGCATGCAATGTGTGTCTACACTGTATACATACAGCCATGAGAACGCTCAGACTAGGACATACACACACACACACACACACACACACACACACACGGCGAGAGGATCTCACAGTCTTCGTGACTTTGCCGCAGGTTGTCTAGGTCCGCTGCATGGATGAACTGGTAACACGTGTGTCCCACAACCTCTGCTGGACTGAGGTCCATGTACTCTGAGATCCTACAGCCAGACAGGCCACAGAGAGGAGACCTCAGCAACCGACACACATGCACGTTCACATTTTCGCCAGAGGACAGCACATGGTACACGTGCACGCCACGCTAAGCAAGACTCGCCTGTACCTGTTTTCACAATAGGTGACCTGCAGGTCCATATTCACACGGAACACAAACATGTGGCTCTCCATGCGGACTTCGTTCAGAGTGGAGGGTGGGAGGGTGTGCGCCAGGGCCACCAGTCCCAGTGGCCTCTGCAGCGAGCGGGCGGAGCCAGGGACCAGGGTGGGGCGACAGCGGATCCGTCCGGTAACATGGATTACCTGAAAGACCATACAGCGTGGTTCAAACGGACAGAGTCCACAGTAAAGGTTATACACACACTCCTGATTTAGGAAAGAAAGGGAAGACAAGTGCAGATTTACCAAGTAACTGTGTATATTTATCTTGCGCTTCTTTGATTTGGTAAAAGTTGTTACCAGTCAATCAAGAATGACGGAAATGAGCAGATAATATTATTGACTGTAAACTGAGTGTTTTTAGTTACACTTGATTGCATCGCTGTAAGTAAAAATGTTGAGCATCTCTGGGACTCTTTGTGTTTCACTGTTTGCTTGTGTGTAGTTGTGTAGGGTTTGTCCATTCAGTACGCAACAATCAGTGCATAAATGCATCTGATGCGTATAAATTCACTGCATGTCTAGCAGTGTATGTCTTTGCCAAGTGTATGTCTGGCACATGTCTGCGTGTGTGTGTGTGTGTGTGTGTGTGTGTGTGTGTGTGTGTGTGTGTGTAGGTGTTTGGCAGGGTGTCTGACCTTGTACCCAGAAGACTTTACGTGCAGCCCCCGCTTAGTGAGAGTGGACTTCATGCGGATGAAGAATCCCCTGTCGGGAGGGTCGTCTTCTGACTTCAGGGGGCTGGCAGGGGCTGTGGTGGGGGAGAACGTGGTCAAATTGCAGAGCAACCGGACATTGTGATGGACGCACACCAAGAGCCCGTCAGCAAAACAAACAGATGGTCATACATATTGTACGTGCTCATGTAAATATGCTTCTACATATGGATCATACAGAAAACCTGGCTGCCCAACAGACACACAACACGCGCCATCAGAAAATAACCCCAGAATATCTAAACACATTAATACACCCAACAGAGTATAAAAGCACAGTTTTCACCTAGAGGTTGGTGTGATCTGCTGCTGGAGTAAGTTTATTTATGTGAATACATCTCCATCTAGCTGAGATAAGATGGAGATAAAGGACAAGGCCCTGCTATTGTACCTTCAATAGAGGAAATAACCTCAGTTGCTCCAGACATCTAATGTAACAGAATAAATAGGTTTTACAACAGCACCATAAATAAAACCATGAGATGCTTTGGATAGAAGTCAGTGATAAGAAATATTATATTTCTGCTGTAAAAAAATCTTTTTCATGTACGTGGAATGTTTTTTTTTTAATGAAACTGGCTCCTCCACTTACAAACAGCTGGAGCCAAAAGTCTGATTGTACCTGATTTGTGCGTAACTCCAATGTCACTTTTACCACTAAGTCACTGTTAATAAGAGCTGCATATTACAGACATCCCCCCATTTATTCAGGGAATATGTTCTATAAAAAGCTAAAGTTATAATAAATTTTAAAAACTACCACATCAATCCATCCATTATCAATAACCCCTTGTACGGTGCAAGGTTGCAGCATCTGGAGCACATCCCAGAAGCACAGGGTGCAAGGCTGGGAACTCCATAGATAGACGCCAAGCCATCACAGTGTTAGACTTTTTTTTGTCAAATCCCATTTAAAGTAAAACTCATGAAATAAAATATATAGTCTCCATGTCCTCCTATTCAGTACAGATTGCTGACTAATTCCTTACAGATGTAAGTCTAGGGTTCCTCAGGTTCAGGACAATTTCAGCTTCTTACTTACAGGCCAGGTTAGACAAAATCTTGGACATATTTATAATTTGTAAAAATATATTTTTTGTAGGACTTTTCATTTTAACATTTTAAATAAGCTCAAGATACATTAAAATTAAAATTGCATGAAAAAACCTCTACACATTCATGTCCTTCTTTTTCCTCTTATTCAATGCTGATTGTTGACTGGTTCATCCCATAAACATATATATATGTGTGTGTGTGTGTGTGTGTGTGTGTGTGTGTGTGTAAATGTTCTTCATGTTGTTATTGATCCTCAACACTCAGCGACAACAGCGTGAGCAAGTTGAATTGAGGTACCTAATTTTCTGTTCTTTTTGGGTGCATTTTACTGTCAACTAATGGTGAAGTGCAGTTTGCGTCTCATGAAGAAAATATAGTTAATAAACAAATAAACCTGAAAATGTTTGTGTCTTGAAAAATTCATCACTTCAACATTTGTAAGGTGAAGAGCCAGTATATGGTTATTATTAATTGTAGTAGTACTGGGAAGTAGAAATGATGCAGACACAGTGTAAGTCTATGTTCCATTCCAGGTCACCTGGGTCAGGGGTGTCGGCCAAGGAGGATGTGGATGCGGAACTGGAGGCACTTTCATGGGCCCCCTGGCACCCGGCCTCCGCTCTCAGGTGAGGCCTGATGCCCAGGTGCTCGGCCATCTCCACATGGTCGGCTGGATGGATGTAGTCAAAAACACTGCTGCCCGTCAGCTCCACCTGGCGATACACCCCAGCCATGTGAACCACGGCAACCAAAAACATGAAGAAGAGACTTTTCAGGCTCAGTATGCTGTGCTTACATGACACCTACACACACTTACATATATGCAGTCTCCATTACCAGTGCATCTTTAAGGCTCACCCAGTACTCCCTGTGGCAGCTTCATGACAGGTGACACGACACCGAGCAGATGTAAGGTTTTTTTAGAGTGGACTGACACGCCTGTGTGTAAACACTGGAATGTGTTTGGTGTTAGCAGGGGGCGACAATATGGGGTTAATGAGTGCCGTATGTGGGTGGGGGATTGTGCTGAAGTGGGGTCACCTAGGTCTTCCCCAGGTCTCCCCCTCACCCAGGAATGAAGGTAGGTGGGGTGTCCCAGCGAATGAGGTGAAGGGGCCTCACTGGGGCCCTCACATAAGTTGTTGTGGATGAGAGAGGCACCGCTGACCGGCCCACGCCCATCAGAGACAGCGAGGGGGAGGGGGAGGATAGAGACAGGATATAAATAATAGCAGGGGCATTTAATATGTATGAGGCAACCGGGCAGTCGTCCACAACACATGCCTGGCCCAGCATTGACTGATGGGAGAGGAGAGGAGGGAGGTGCGGCGGGGTTGGGTGGAGGGGGGAGGATGAACAGGGGCTGCATACTAACCAGGCCTCCATCAATCCACCATCTGGGGGGGGGGAGGGCCATAGGCCCGGGGACCCTCTGGACCACAATCAGGGTGTTGGGTTAGTAACCAGGGTGTTTACTGCACCACCGTGCCTTTGTGACACTTTCCTGACCTCAGTTGATCCCACTAAACAAGCTGACTTTCGGAAAGGACCCAGGATTCCTGCTGTCACCAGGGTAACTTACTGTGATGTCCATGACGACCAGGTGTCATTAACTTCTTTACCCACCTGATCAGCTCCCCCACTCTTCTTGTCACAACAATGAAGTTGTATTCACCTGCAGCTCATTTCAGTTTGTCTAATTCCCTTAAAATTGCAACTGAAGAGATGCACTGCAGCCCGGGTTGTTCAAAAGTGTCTCGCTGAGCAATTTTAATCACAGGTGTCTTTTTTACCCAGTGTGCTGAGTGGCGTGGAACAGGAAGCCGCAGTGTAATGGGGCCATCGGGTGTATAGGGGTGGTCGTGCAGGATAGTCAATGCCCATACAGGGTGGTGGGCATCTGGTCTGTTTTTGTGCACGTGTGCCTGTACTAACTTTAGATTCTGGAATCATAACTCACTTGACCATGAAAAGACACACACGCCCCAACACCCCCCAAAACACCAGTGGGGGGGGGGTAGTACAGTCATAATAAATCTCCACCTTTTTTTATCCACTCCTCTTTCTTTGCTTTTCATCCTCCCATCTGTCCTCTCCCCAAACATCTTTCTTTCTCTCTCTCTCTCTCTCCTCGCCTCTTCTCCTGTTTTCCCTTTTTTCAAGCCCTCCCCAATCAATGTGGCTTTTAAGATGCCTATCGATTTGCTCCCCAGACAGACCCTGCTTGCTGGGGCGACACTTTGATTGCCGTGCGAGTAATTACTGTTATTATTTATGCATCTGGGCGAAATGGCAGGACTTAACATTCCCGGTATAAGAGGCCATGGGCAATCAACAGAGGTGAGCACCTGGAGAGTGAGCCTGAAGTGTGAAGCCCCTACTGACACACACACACACACACACACACATCGGTTACCCACTGTGAAAACTATACTAGACCACAAACAATATGCTGTTGCACATGCACACGTGTACCATAGGTGTACACAATAAAACACGTGTAAATATAGGCAAATTACATAGAGATGTGCAAACCAGATGCAACCACAAAATATGCATTAGTAGCTATCTGAAAATTGCTGTCAGGGAACAAAAATGTAGGGTATGTACACATCCATATTTAGGAACATAGAAACACAGAAATGGCATACAGTACTTTGACATCCTCAAAACACACACACACAGGGGCAGTGTGAATGAGAGAATGCTGTAGGTGTTGATCTCACCTGCGAGAGTCCCAGGTAGATGGAAACTGTCTCAGAAATGTAGAGGAAGCGACCTTCTTGACTGACCACAAACACAAAGCCATCCAAGGACTGGAGAGCAGAGGGAGACACGTTGTCAAAACGAGAAAACAAATTGGAATAATCAAAAACTTAAGTGTCTCAAGAGCAAATTACAGCAGATCACTGGAACAACATCAGTAACAGCAATAAAAATGGTTTCCACTTCATGCTAATGGACATTTGCTACATGTGCTTTGTCACCACTTTAAGGGTGAGTTGTCACAATGATCCCGACATTACTACACTACACTACACTACACACACATACACACACACACACGCACACACACACGCACACACACACGCACACACACACACACACACACACACACGCACACAGGCTGGAGAATTAAACATTAAACATTAACAACCAAAATAACCCACCACTAGACTGTAGTGAGATTTAAAAAAAAAAAAAAAAAACAGGTGGAGCCTTTATTTTATGGCGTTTTAATGAAAAGTGAAAGGGATGCAGGAACACCATTAAAGTACTCCTTTACAGAAAATATAATAATAAATAAATAAGTAAAAATTAATGATAATAACAAGAATCCACCAAGTGTGGAGCGGAGGTAGTCACTTTGGCGGGAGAATGATTGCTGTTTTTGCGCCGACGCTTAAAGTGGCGGTAATTTATGCAACCGCACATTCAGTATGCAAATGTGAGTGGACGGGTTGCGGGAGCGGCGGGGCCGCCCGAATCGCCAGGAAATAAAGTGCAATTATCTAGTTATTACTGACAGGGGACGCGGGAACGAAAGAATCACGTGGCTCGCCGAAGCACTAATTTGATGTCTATCGGCGCTCCTCTCCCGGCGCGTTTTAACGGCCGCCGCTCCTTTGTCCAGAACACAGCCTTTCATTACGACGCCCTCGACGTTCGTCTTATCTTCATTCCATCTTCATTCCTCTCTGCCGCGCTGCTCCGGCTGCGGCCATTTATCTGATGCCGTGTCGACCGCGTCGGGCCTCGCCGCTTGTACCGCTGATTTTTTACAGGCCCGGAATTGCTGGCGCGTGATCGTTTAAGAGAGCATTGATCGTGATTCGCGATCGGGCCACAGTGAGAACACATTTGCAAGGGCTTTATGGCCGTCGCTAGGAACTCGAAGAAGCAGCACTTTTTCTTACTGTTTACAAATCTCCCACACTGTCATTAGGAAAATAAGACCCCAGACAAAAAAAATTTCCATATGAAAAAATAGGCCTCATGTTCAGAGAGCAAAGGCCAGCTGAATAGCACATCATATCTTAGCCCAGTGGTTAGGTTTGTTGTAATCTGAAGGTTCCTGGCTCAAATCCCTCTTCTGCTACACGATCCTTGGTAAAGGTACTCTGTGTAAGTTGATATACGTTAAGAATACATTGCTGTATAAATGGGTATTTCATGGTAAGTAGCTCAGTACAGACTGCCGACAAAAGTCAAAAATCCACTTATACTGTATTATAGTATATAAACCATAAAGGTATATAAATAAATAACATGAATGAATGTTATACTCATAACAGGGCTTTGTAATATTTTTTCACTAATTTCATACATTATTTGTGTTAATCTAATGCTAACATAGAATAACACTCTAAATACAATGCAGGATTATAATTATATTTTTATGCTGCACTGTAATTTTTGCTTTCATGTCTGAATCTGTTTTCTTTCATTTTTTCTTTTCAGCACCGCCAGAACACTCACTTTTCTGTTTGCTAGCCACTGTAACCTGAATGGAATCACAAACATTCTGTAAGTAAAACGCAGTTGCTGACTGACCCCCCCAAACACTGACTGAAAGCTGAGAAATATCAAATATCCCCGCCGATGTTTTCTCACAGCAGACAGAGCGGTCATCTTTCAGCCTTACGTCCAAATGTCAGGACTTAAGAACGATATAATAAGGTTAATGGGACGGCCTTCATAAGCTGTGTATGTTGTACGTCAGGGATACCTAGCGTAGCTGCTGAATAAGTGCAAATGTGACGTAGCTTTGAGAGTGGCAGAGTCTCCCTCTGTACTGTATTACCTGCAGCAGGTGGGCACCCAGATGTTGCTCAAACATGTCGGTGGTCAAGGAGTGTGTGGGATGGTGGACTGCTGAGACAAACAGAAATGGCCACAGGTTACAGGAGTTCATGTCTTTCAAAAGTGGAGGAGCTGGAACACAAGTGTGTCAGTGCCTGGCAAACAGTCACAGCACTACGTATAAAGTAGGAATGTCTACAGAATACATACATGGAACCACATTATTCCAAAAGAGTTTTCCTACAATAAAATTAACATTTATAGGACTCCTTGTAACCGTTTATACTTTTGTAACATGTTAACATGCCATGTAGCGACATAACATTTCATTTTTATTACTGTCATTTTATTTGATTTTCCAGAACATTTAATAGGTATTTTATTTTTATAAAATCAGTGTTATTGAAACTAAAGCCTATAATATAATACATATATTTGAATTTGTACTTGACTGCTTTGAGGAAAATGGTTTGTACACTTACTATTCTTATTACCATTATTAATAACTTAACAGAAAAAAATTGACTTCTATTATTAAACCAGAAGAGAGAAAAAAGGGCCAAAATAATAACTACCAGGGATCATTTACTTAACACAAGCTATACATTTTACAACATGTGGAAAGGGTGAGTCTGCCACCCAGCATTTTTTAGCAATGTTCCTTTTTTTGCCTTGTTGGATGTTAGCACAAAAGTACCAGGGGGACAGAGCACAGAGAAAAGTGTCACAGCAGAACATGCTTTCACTGGACTCCTGGTAGTGTGTGCATCTAGAAGAACTTTTCTCAGCAACAGTTAAACTTTTCCAAACTCATGTCAGTAAGCAGCATAACTCCTCCACTTGCACCAGAGGCCAGTGGTCACTTGACACTGGAGGAAATTCTCTCCTGGACAGCAGCTGTGTCCTTTTTTAAAAAATGCCCACTGAAATCTGCTGTTGTCATACTGCTGGCGGAAATACTTTACTTCTAATAAACCCGTGTGACTTTTCAGTCACCAGTCACAGATGTATTTGTACTATTGCATCGCTCTCAAAATCAACAAACTGTTGTTTGTTATAACAAAAAAGTCCCAGGGTTTGAAGTCCCTGTGAGATGGAAGGCCGCCTCTGCCTGCCATTGTGTTGCACTTTGGGATTCGTGTTGTGCTAGTGTCCGTCAGCGCCTGGCCACGCAAACAACACACACAGCTGTGTGACAAAGACCTGCTGCCTTTGTATACCGGGTTCCCCCCGTAGGGACTGTGCAGGAATATAAATGACCCCCCCCATCCGCCAACCACATTCAGCACATTCAAAGGGGGTTTTGCCGAGGGGGGGAGTTACGGCTGCGGGAAGCGGAGGTGGGGGGGTGGCCAGGGAGTCACGTGTGGGCGGCCCAGTGGCTAGCGGGACCCCCGTCTCTCAGGGTGCCCCCATCCCCCACGGCATGATGGAGCGTTGAATACCATCACGCAGGCGAAGGAAGTGGCAGCAGTGACGTCACCCATTCAGCTTGATTCATGGGTCTGAGCGCAGCGGTACTCGGGGATTTACTGGGTGCTCAAACAGGCCGGCACAAAGGGACGGCTAAACAAATAACAGCCAGAGCAGAGAGGAACCCTGCGATGTCACCATGGCTCTGCGTCGCCCATATTTTATTGTCAGAGCAGGGAAAATTCATAGGAAATGGATGGATTGGGGCCACATATGTTTGGTTTTATCCAGACTTGAGATTCACTGAAGTGACTTGTTTGCTGCTTTTTTCAACTATTGTGATTCAGTGGAGAGATCTTTGTTTTCCTCAGCAATCTGAGCATGCGGGAAAAAGGAAATTGAGTGCTTTATTTGTTTAATATAATAATAAGCCTTCGCTCCAATGGGCTGGTCCCTGCCCGGACCGATTTGCCTTCCTGAACGGGTCGATTTTATAACAAAGTTAGGAGGTATCCATAGCAACCAGGCAGGTCACATTCCCATAGCAAGCGTTTATCCGTAACTTTTATAAACTTAGTTACCAAAAGGAAGGCTGATTAAACCCTACTGTGGGTAACTGGGATGAAGCTTCAGCAACCCCCTCGCTGTTGGCAGCATAGAAAGGAACAGGGTTGAACCAGAGCAAGAGAGAGAGAAGCACCTTAATCGCGGCGTCCTTCTCCCCGGCAATTATCCTTTCACTCCGTCCCCCCACCCCCGAAACACTCCCTATCTCGTCCCCTCTCTCCTTCTGCGGTCGAACATAATTTGAGTGCAATTAACATCCCTTAAAAGCCCTCGCCACTTTAAACACGGGGAATTAGCGCCGGGCAGACGTGGGGAGCGTGAGTGAGAAAGACGGTGCAGAAAGTGAGAGTGGGAGGTGGGTAGGAACTTGGAGGGAGGTGCAGGCCGAGTGCGGGACGGGGAGCGCGGCAGATGCCAGATAGTGGCAGGAGAGATGCCTGGCATCACAGAGTATGTAGCTATGTAGCTTCCTGAGAAGCAGACATCCGTTTTCATCCGCTGTAGTAGACATTTTATTGCATCTTCCAAACTGTACTTGCCACAATTCCATGTTCTAATGCACTTTATAGACGCATAACTTTCTGACACATAACTGGAGGTCAGGACAACTGGACAACTTCCTTGTTTTTTTTTTTTTGTGGTTCTTAGGAGAAAATAACAAAATCTTACAAAAGTGTTAATAGCTAGCTGCTGTTGTAGTTGTGGCAGGATTTTCTATCAGCAAATCTCATGACTCATCGGTCAATGCCATAATCTAACGGCCACCACACGCTAAATATTTCGGACAGTGCTGATGCCCCCACATCTGCCCAGCTGGGCAAAATGTGTGGAAATACTGAGAGCGCTCAGTGCACTGACACATGGCTTACAGACGGAGTGACACGGACACAGTCCTCAACACAGCTCACACGGAATCCTCCTGTCATCATTGAAGGTAAGGGAAGTGCGGGATTCAGGGCTGCTGGATTAGTCACGCAAGCCATTACTTGGATCAAACTGGCAAAAATCCACCAGAATGATCAGTCTCCTTCTGGATTTAATAATGAGAAGAATTTTCAATTTCCTCTTTTCGGGAGGTTAAATTCTGGGTGTCATCGACTTACTCCGTCATCACTGTGAGCGGAGATAACACCGTACAGTTCAATGAGTCGTCCGGTTCGCCACAATTATCCCTGATGTACAGGCATTAATCTCTCTATACATGTTTTCTTTTGCCCCATTTTCACTGCTGATATCCTGGCTGGTTTAGTGACCCTCATTATATGTTCTGTGCCCCCCCCCCTTCACAAACACAGAGAGAATAAATATGCCGTGAAGTGTCTCGGTGCCGTTCTGCCCCCTCCCCACATCCTGGCTCTCCCTCCTGCTCCTCTCCTCCCCCCTCCCTTCCCAATGTCTCTGCCTCTATCTCTCTCCATGTGAAGGTCATACAATTGATTTTCCTCTGTCTATTCATTTTTCAAGACCGGCTTTGAAACGTGCAATGCAGACAAAAGCCAGACTGCACCCCCAACATCTACACCCGCCTCAATCGCTCACATACAGCCCCCACCCCCCAGCAAAGAAAAGGGAGGGGAGGGATTGTCCACTACGTGGCACTGAGATTCCTTCACTGTTGTTACTGAACTTGAAGCTGAATTCCAGCAGTGAGACCGGGGCTGCCAGTGTCCAAAAATGTCGCATGTATTTTTTAAATGCATAAGCATAAAAACGCATTTCAAATTAAAGGACCGTTGGCAACCCTGGTTGCAACTAGCTGATGCATCAGAAGTTCTTTTTGTACCATCAGTATTTATAGGTTATAATTAAAGAGATTATTGAGGCGGTTAAAAGATTCTCACTGAAGTAATGTACTGCATTATGTCTGTACATGATGCAATATCTGAGATGAAAAAACATTTTAGCAGAACATTTGATGAATTTTGATGGCACACTCTATGGGTCTGATTTTAAAAATTCTGATACAGACCTAAAAATGAGGAAAAGAAAAACACTTTTATTGAAAATGTATTTAAGCTGATGATTAATACTGTGTAAGAATAAAAAACCCCCTAATAATTTAATTACACCCTCCTATTTTTCGTATGAAAAAAGAGACTCTGAAATCTATTACATTTTTCAGTTGTTTTAATTCACAAATTGATTAATCTTTTAATTAATTTCTGTACTTTTCATAATAAAGTATCCTGAGAGCCAGCCATGCAATAGGCTTGATGCAATAATATTTGATTAAAAACGCCGTAATCTATTAAAATGAACGCTTGATTCGAGGTGCTCATCACTGCAGCTCTAATGTAGTTTATATTTTTGTGTTAATTCCCCTGTGAAGTTTCCCTACAGTTAAAATGGCCTGTGCTTAATTGAATTGGCTCATGAAATGCAATAAGAGTGACGCAGGCCTTGTTCTCATTGGTTTGCTAAGGAGCCCATGTGCTGTGAAATGCACCCATTTGCTCACAGTGGCTGGTACACGTACCCAGGGGGAAGTGTTGCATGCTGGGTATAACTGCAGCACCTCACACATCATTTCTCTGTGCCAGAGAACACCTGTTTGTGCTCAGCGGGAATCGCACAGTGCTGCTCTCAGAACAATGACCCCAACGCAGGGCCTGCGGGGGGAATGGCGTTGCTGCTCGCTGCCGTGATTCCTCTCACACACACATACACACACTCCGCACTGCAGCATCCCGGACTGAGCCTCACAGGTGTTCCCTACGCACTGCACACACTGTCTAACTGCTGCTCAGTTGTTTGTACCTCGGTAATAATAGCAATTAGACAACCTTTCTAATTATGTTCTCCTCGTCATATAGTTCATTTCTGTAATCGCAAATTGGGTGGCGAATTTTTTTCTCTCTGGCTGTGACGTGTTTCTGATACGGCCGAGGGGAGAAGTCTCTGCGGAGGTACTTTCGGTAAAGTGAAATGGTGGGATATCGTCGGGGGTAATGGGACACAACTGAAAGATAATGAGGCGGTCGCAGTGGCCAAAGATCCCGGTGTAAACGGCTTAAGTGGTAGGAAATTTTTCACGTGGGACGTAATAACTTGCAACTCACTTGTTGAGAGGACAGTGTCTGACAGAAAGAACTATTTTGTATGTGTGCGTGTGTGCGCATATGTGAGCACCTTTTCACACACAGTGAGACCCGGGCCTACTGTGGAACATGAGGGTACAGTGTACAGATATACACAGCATCCCAAATCTAGGTTCCGCCCTCAGTTATTACGTCCCGCGTGAAAAACTGCATAGTGTGAAACTCACAGCCGACTCACCTGAAGTTCCCACAAATGTTTTAACAATCCTAAAGCACTTCTTTTTTTTCCCAAGTGATAGCAACCTTATATATACAGTTCAATTTCTTTCAATTTCCACACAAAATAATGTGTACGTGAAACACCTGGTTTACATTTCCCAACACGGTAGACATTAAGATTACTGCACTCAATATTGCATTCTAAAAAATTAATTCATTATTTGATAAAGTGCTAATGGAGAGCCGAGACATACTGTTAATGACATTCATAACTGTATTTTACATACATTAAACACACTTTAAAACCGTAAGACAAAAACTATTCATCGATACCTCAGTTAGCGTGACCCCCAGCAGAGCTGTTTCACAATAGCAGTCTTTCGTTTGCAGCTCTTTCAGCAATTTTTCTGAACAATTTAAGGTATTTTTAAAATTTTCAAGTAGTATTTTGAAATTTTGAAAGATTTTACATTTGCTATCCAAAAAATAAACTGACTTCTGTGTTTATGTGCTACTATTAAAGGTACAACTAATCTGTTTCGTATTATGTGCATGCAGTTTTCAAGCTCCATTTATGCGTTATGCTGTATTTATGACCGTTTAGAGCACTGTTTCATTAAGCTCCGTTTCTCAAGAATGCGTCCAGAGCGATTACTGGTATTACTGTACATATTTTAAGTGTTATATGTCTGATGTTTCCTTTCTTTTACCCAGCCTATCCCAAACCCCAGGTCAAACCAACAGTCATACTCTTTGAGCAGGCCTACCCTTGGTGCAGTTTGGTCCTCCCTCCAGCAGGGGCCCCCACGGTGGCTCTCCCTGACTAGCAAAGTGGCGCATGTGCAGGTAGCTGATTGTGAGGCGGATGACGGAGGCCTTGTCCAACTGGCTGGTGATGGCGCCTGGCAGGGGCAGCAACTTGGCGAGCTCGAAGAATTCAAAGTTTTCCTTCCCGCGTCGAGAGCGAGCGGCATTGCGGGACTTCTCCTTCCTCAGGTTCTGCAAGCTGGGGGTGCGGGGAGAGAACGAGAGCGCGGAGACAAGCCGTCGCTGGCAACAAGGACGGCAAAACAACGTACGCACGCAAGAGGCCACACAAATGAAAAATGCTAATGAGGAATAAAAAAGTCGGCTGTTGAAATAAATAGCAACAGCAATAATACACAACAAAACATAATGAAGCAAACAGAACGGAAGCTGTTCTGGGCTACAGTTTCGGAATTCCATTAGTCTGTCGAACAAAAACATTTATTGTCATGTTAAAAAATTGTGCAGAAATATCTGCATTGAACTCGCCGAGGGTGGAGAGCTTTTGTTTTTTTCCCACCTTTTGTACATAATTACCGGCTTGATTGCGGCACTTAACAATATACTCCACAGACCCCATACTGTTACATAAAAGGACATGTGGTCCAAAAAGGACTTGCATAAAAGAAAACATTTTCCAGGATCACAGCAGCTTATGCTATTAGAGTGTAGCTATTCCTGAATTTATACAAAAAAATCGGGATATTATCTTAATAAGGATGATGGTATTTTGCGAGCAGGAGTGCCCTAGTAATTCTATTTCTCTGCTCCTGGCTCAGCGCTGCCGTGCACCATCTGTGATTGAGGGATCACCGGGGGCCAGGGGGGTGGGCTGCGATCCCGCCTGAGGCCCAGGTAAGCACCGCTGTGATTGGGCAGCGACTTCCAGCAATCTGGCCTGAGTGGCAGAATTATGTTGTCGTGGTGACTGTGCAATTTGTGTCCCTTTAAGAACAAAGGAGCGGTGTCTCCCAAAGCCTGTGACAATGATTTTGGTTCAAAGGCTGCGACAGGAGTTTGTGAAGGTAAAGATTTCCCTGCACGTGTGCGTTTTATCGCAAACAGTCCACATGGATCTTTTAATTTGCTGTTTTTTGCAGTACCCTTGTGCGGAATAATGGCACCTTCGAAAATATTTCACAACGACTCTTGCAGAAAACGATCGGTCACTTTGCATTGATTTTGTACTGTGTTTTACATGCTCCTGTGGTAGCGTGGACGTTAATAATTCTGAGCAAATTCAGTTAATGTTCGGATAACGAAACGAGTCTTGGAACGAAGGCAGCGGTGGGATGCTGGCGTTGGACATCCCAGCCTGTCCACAAAAAGACAAATTCTCACTGCACTGCCAGCCAACCCTCGTAGACACAGCAAATCCATGACTGTGCATGTTGAAAAATGCACTGTCCCTTCGAGATGCTGAAGCAGGCCGGAGGATGTGTGCAAATGTCTTAGAATTTGTGTGACAGTCTTTGCATGTACTGCATGAACGCGAGTACGTGTCAGGCTCTGTGTGTTTGTTTAAGTACAGTATGCGTGTCCATGACTCTGTGTGTATTTGTGTGCGTCTTTCTCTCACCAGGGCAGAGTCGGTGGCTTGGCCAGCAGGCCCTGCAGGAAGTCCCACTCCACGCTGACACACTTCCCCTCGCCAGCGAACGGCATAGCAGCCATCGCAGCCGCGTGGGCCGCCACGCCTAGCGCAGCCTGTGATTGAGCGATGCTGTGTCACAGCGAGACCTCCTGCGGGGGAGATGGGACGAGTCAGCAGACATGCCACAAGGGGACACGCAGCAGGAGGAAAAGGGCAAGAAGGGGAAAGATTGAGCCGGAATGGATGTGGGAGGAAAAGAACAAGTAAAGTGACAACATATCTTTATTAAAACTTGGCTATCGAAGATGAACACAAATATTAACAGAAAATAATTCCAAGATTTTATACTTTCGTATTCTAATTCATCTGTAAACTTAATTTAGATATCAGCTAGAGAATAAGAGGAATAGTGAGGAAGAACTTAGAGTAGAATAACGGCGCTATACATTGAGGAAGAGACACTTTGCCTCCCCCCCCCCCACTATTTGCAAAATAGACAAGTGTCCTCCGGTCCCAGTAATTCATGGCCCATACACACAGCCCCAACCTATGCCAGTTCCCACACTTCCCAGTGCCAGCTGGCCACTTCCCCGCCCCCACATGCCTTCCACCTCCTAGGCTCGGCTGACCTTTAAAGGGCCAGTGCTGCCCTCAGCGGCCCGGTAGCCGGCCGCGGGCGACAACTGCCCTCTCGCCAGGTCCGCGTGAGCAGCGCCAGCCTGTCCGGTGTGAGTGGTCTGATGCCCCTGTGCGGAATCCCATCACATCACCCACCATTTACAAGTGACAGGTTGGGGTGGCTATGAAATGGCCACACCCAGAAGGTAGAAGGGTGCAAAAGGCATGCATAGAAATGACTGGTGATCAAAAAGATCCCATCTATTCTCTAAAACCAAACCTTTATTTAGCGGCCACAGAAAGCTGTTTTATTGTTTCAAACGCTTATTTTAAATAGCACTCAATAATTTAACCCACTCCTTTATTTTCCCGTCTCGTCTATCATTGCCATCTATAGCGGCATCGCAAAAGAAATAAGATGTTTCTCAGTGTTCTTCAGTTGACTTTGCAGTACTTTAAAACAGCCTCACACTCGATGCTCCTGATTCCTTTGGCTCGACTGGAAGCATGTGCGCTACCCATCAGCTGTTGAGTTAATCATTCAAAAGCCGCAATACAGGATTTGTGATTTTCTTTTCAAACTCTGGTTTTCTTCTTTAATTACTGAAAAGATTTAGGAAACAGGGAGCAAATGAGAAACAGCAATGAGGGACAATTGTGCAGATGGGGATGGGTAATCTGGCTTTTGTTGCCCCAAATACAATGCTGCCCTGTGCACTTTCCCCCAGCTAATAAGATCCTGTCCCCCAGCTAATAAGAATGTCACAAGTTCTGTGGCGCTCCCCCACACGATGCCCCCTCCGGGAGGGGTGTGCGTACGGCAGGAGGCTGATACTTGGCTTCCAGCCAAACCCCCTGTCCGCCACGCCATGTCCCCATCATTTACATAGCCGCTCCGCGATTTGGCTCAATTACCGCTTGTTTTCAGGGGGGAATTGTTAATTAGAGCCTCCAGCTGTCGGAGCTTCGTTAGCATGCCCCGCCCCCTCCCGCCAAACATGGGCCTGGAGACGGAAAGCGGGGGGAACCAACATGTCCAAAATTCTACCGGGTCCCGCAAACACCGTCAGGAGCAAAATCTCACTTGTTCAGTCATTTCTTTCCGTGCAAGTCGCTATGGGGAAGCGTCGCCTTTTGCGATGTAAGACCGCTGAAAAGGAGCCACGAGGGGGGAACACAGTCTTCAAGGCCCAAAGTATCTCCGGAAGTGAATCATGTGACCACTGAAAAGTCCCACACAGTCTTGTTGCACAGAAAATGAACATGCACTTAAACAAGCCTGTCAGCACTTGCTACAGCAAACAAACAACCATTTACTGCGCCTTCTTGTTATGTTGCGTCCTGTGATTTTTCACTTGTTCCATGTTGTCCTGCTAGGATTGCTCTGGACCTGCTAAGTGAATATATTTAAATGTCAATGGGCTGTATATGTTTAGCATACACACTGCCAGCGTTCAAGATGAATCCTCCTTCTCTTCTGTGAGTAAATCCTTTAGCCCTAAGGCTGTTTATCCTGATTACTTTTCTTTGCAAGGATGTGTAGCCTTAGACCCTGCAGCTGGCCAGTGAGACACCTGTGCACCACCACAAAGCACCACTTTGAATCTTCAGCTATTGCGTGTTCCTCGCTGCCATGTTTGAAGCCTTTCTCTGGAGTCAGACAGCCTCTTTTGGACCATTACCAGCTGCGGCATGTCTTGGAGCCATCACTCAGCTCCATCCCACCCAAAGATGAGTCTGGTCTTGTGGGACTTCGGGGCGACCAGTGCAGTCATCCCCATTGCCAAGTGCCGTGACCTTGAGGAATTGCCCTGCCTCCTCTCGATCTGAGAGGTGGAGCAAGCCAGGTTTTCCCTCCATCTGCACCATTAATTATTCCCCTCAATCAATAAAGCGTGTGATCAGAACCATGTTAACCTCTTCCTTGCTGAGCCGCAAGACAGCAAATCTGCAGGGGATTCGGAGGAAAAAATGTAATCTCAACTATTCCTCAACCACTCTGCCTGAGAGAAAACAAGCCGGAGTCATTGATTGATCTGCAAATAAACGGAACAAGATGAACAGTTGCCTACTGCTGAGCATGTTTGCCATTATCAACAGTGACGCTGATTTATAACATGGTCGTATAATACGAGACATTATTGTTTATGTAGTCTGCAGACCATGCTTGGCATTTTGGAACTTAGAAGTGCCGCCAGAGTGCCGTGTCTATTGCTGTGCTGTCCCAGTGATGAGTGAGGCTTCATTCAAAGTGAGGAGAAAGAGGACGTCTCGGAGAGGATGTTCCCGGCCGCTTTTGCCAAGGCAAATCAATGCCAGCGTATTGACTGTTGAAAATAACTCCCAGATGGCCAGACAGGTCAATGTGGCAGACTTTCAAGTACAGACGGACGGATTGCGGATGGGTGTCGTCACACCGTCAGCGTGTTGCTGTACGCTGCTGAAAGTTCAGATGTACATTTTATGACCGCAGCGCTCGTTTGCCTTCCACTGCAATAACATAACCCGGCTCCTGATCCCTTACTCGAGCAACTGTGCCACGCTCCCCGTACACGGTGACATTGAGGAAACTCAAAAGGGAATGGACTTAAAGTTCAGTCCTCGTTGTGGCATTGGCTAGGCGCGTGTGTGTCTGTGTGTGAGTGTGTGTCGTTCTTCCCGACAGCTTTGTGACTGGCAGTGGAGGTTACATAAGGAGCCACAGTGGAGCGGAGTGGACAGGCGGAGGAGAGACGGGGTCAGTGGCGTGTGAAACAGAACAGTCTGGTGCTGACACTTGCTATCGCCCTCCTGTCTATCCACATGTCTGTCAACAGCACCCCGTCTCTGCGTCCATCCATTTTAGCTCCCGCCACTCTGTACCCCCACCAGCCCATCATGCACCACAGAGCTCATCCCAGCTCCATTTAACTAAACTACATCTGTTGCTGCTGCCAGAATCTCCAGCGTCCAGCTAATGGGCACCTGCAAATGCAGACCTCTCCAGCTGCAGCTCTTCCAGAGCAAGGGGAACTGACCTCACCCACATCAAGGAGCATCGCACTCTGTTTTATGCCACCGCAGACCTCTGTCCTCATCAATTTGGCTCGAGGTGGAAACTCTTCCGCCAAGAATCATCTGGAAGGTCTATAAGCTACGACCTGTGTGATTTCTGGAGTTAAACGATGACATTACCACAGCCCCATGGTCTGCCACTGCACCTCAGTCCTCAGAGGACCCGTGTTCAGCCTGGTTCTCATACATCACTCATGGGCACATCAGAATTTCATTTTAAATCCCCCTCCTCTTTCAGCACTGGCCTTTCTTGCATCTGATTAACTGTAATTAAGACATAACCAGCTCCAAAGCAAATACTTGAAAAAGGAAATTATCATGTCAAATCTGATGTGACATCCTAAAGGACAACAGCAAATGCTGTCTGCCTAGTAGAAGTACAGTTATATCCTCATATAACATATCTTGTGCTTTCAGAAGTGCTTCTAGTTTAAGTATCTATGATGTAAATCTTATCTGTGGCACCATCCCTGATCCTCAGTCCAGCCCCAGCTGTAACCACCTGTAAGCAGCTTTGCAATGCAACAGAAGATCTTATGGTCTCATTCTTGTCCTTTTGCGATTCTCTCTAACTTCTGGAGGTGGTTTATAGGAATCCAGACAGGTTATACGATAGCTCAGAAATGTAGGGCACCAAAGGCCCACAGACTCTGGTCCAGGTGTGATTCTGCCAAAGCGGACCACAGGTTCCAAAGCTCAAAGCTGCAGAGATAGCACTGCAGCAGCCCTGCAGCCCACTCCGGTCTTCTAAGAAACCCGTTCGACTCCAAGCTCTGCTCTCACTAGGAAAAACTGTCTCCGTTAAATGTCCGGAACTTATTGAAATCACATTGTGTTGGTTTGAACGCCCTTCACCACGATTAGCAGAAAGCCTGTGCAGAATGTAGAATTACACCTCAGACAAACAGGTTTAACACCAAGTGGGAGCTAAACCGCAGCCACACTGACTGTTGGCACAGATGAAATTCTCAGATTCTAAAGGTAAACCCTTGTTCTGAAGACACTGATACTTTTTTTTGCAAGATGAATTCATTTTCTACATTTTTCTTTATCCTTTAAAGAATTTAACACACCAGGCGAGGATTTTAATTTGTGGTATTCCGCAATTGGACTTTAGTTGTATGTATCTGTTTCTCACAGTTTTTTCTGGTGAAACACGAAAGGATAAAAGATGATCCTCACTAAGTTATTACAAGAAAAATGACAGTAGTGTTCGTCATACCCTACGTGAATCCTATGAAGAATATAAAATTCCTCATTTTCATTTAGTTTTTCCATGAGTCAGGAGTCAGAAGAGCTCCAGATGTTCTTAAGAAGTCTTAACAAGATACTTCACTTAACGCAAAGCAACGTATTTCTGCCGATCAATAAAGGCAATAAACAAACAATAAAGGCCATTGAGGTTTTACACCCATTACAGAGTCTGAAACTGTAGTGAAAGGCGCCCCAGATCCACTGGCTCACATGCTGGATAGAGAGCTAATAAAGTCTGTCTCCAGCACAGCAAGGAGTGACATATATCCCGAGCGCCGTCAGTTCATTCACAAATGACATTCACTTACTCGATTATCTGGCCCAGAGAGAAAGGTGCACTCTCTAAGTACGTGTGTAGGATACCGACGCAGCCGCAGGTGACACTTTCAGCACATGTTCAGCCGAGCAAGATCACAGGGTGTCCCAGCTTCTACTTGACCTCTGGCAAAATACACTTTAAAACTCTGCTCACACTTCAGGTTGTGCTGAAACACCATATGGCTTCTGACAGCAGCACGACACAGACGCCGAAACGGTGGGGAAGTGTTACGAGAACGTCGCCCTCCTGTTGAATACAGCAGGGTTCCCATCATGACCGTGGCAGCGCTCAAGGTGTCAAAGCGAACAGAAGTCCCTGCTGCGTGTGTGAGTGTGAGCATCGGTCAGGAGGAGGAAGTTTCCATATCCGGTTGTGAACTCACCTGCTGGGCATCTCTAGCGATGGGGCCCCTTTGCGCTCTCCGCAGACATTAGCACCCCCCCCCACCCCCAGCGATGCCCCACCTGGTCGGTCCCAGGCCTGGTCACAACCACGTGTGCGCCTCGCTGGGGCACGGTCAGAAACAATGCCCCCCCACCCCCTCCCTCCCTCCCCAGCAGTCTCAGTGAAGCAGCGGAGGCGAACAGGATGGTCCCTGCTGCATGAGTGTGCACAGCGCACGGCGACGCGCACTCGCCGCTCCCCTGATCCCGCTTCCTCAGGCTGGTGTCCGGCACAGGGTCCTTCCGGAGATGCGCTCAGGATGAGGGGGCATGTGGCGAGTTGCTGTCCCTCGTGCTCCTTCCTAGCAGAGCCTCCTCCTTTTCATTTCGTCCTGGGGAGGCCGGGTGCAGCGGATGTCTCCTTCCTCTCCCTCCCTCTCTCCACAGTCACTAGTAAATATAAAAGGCATGCTTGTACAGCTCCTGCCTAGGTCCCTCTCTCTCTCACTCTCTCTCTCTCTCTCTCTCTCTCTCTCTCTCTCTCCCCCCGTTTACCCCCCTCCTCCTCCAGCCTCTCGCTCTCCCTTTCTCACTGTCAAAGCTGCCTTTCAAATGCTGATTAGCACCCTGGGTAAAAGAGAGAGGCAGCGACGGAAGGAGGGAGGGGCTGCGTGACTGAAAACAAGAGAAGATTCCATCACATCCCAACACATTGTACACTGCTTCCCCTTCGCTCTCACTCACTCGTTCGCTCATACACACACACGCACACACACACACACAGGCACACACACACGCACGCAGGCAGACATGTGCTTCGGTGCTTAGACGCAGCAACAGGATGGAGAGACAAACAGCCAGAACAAACAAAATAATTCAGGAGAACACCCCCAGATGAGGTGACCTCAGAGCTACTGAAAAGCACACAAGTAATAACAAACGCACGCACACACTCCCACACACACCGAGGTGTACATGCACGCACCGTCCATCCCACCAATCCCCCAGTGCTCATCCCGCTCTCCCTCCCCCTCTCCTTCGCTCATTCCCCTTGCCCTCAAACACTACTCAGAATATTGATACAGCCCCCCCACCCGCCCCCCGCCATCTCCCTCCATCACCCTCCATCACTCACTCTCTCCGCTGAATACTGATAGGCTGTCTGCTCCGCGCCTCCGTGGCCTGAGTTCCAACTTCTCTTTATTTTGGCTCTCAAAAGAAAAAAACATGAAGGGAAATCGCCAAAGTTAATGCACCGAGCTAGACTTAAATTCGGTTAAGCACCATTTCAGATTATGTCAGGCTAAAAACGGGCTTAACGGTCAGCGAGGGGATTCAGAGGTAGGGTGTGTGTTCACCTGTGGAAACGACAGGAAGCAACCGACTTACAGGATCAGAGAGAACGTTAAAGGCGATGAAGATGTGCCCTGTGTTTTTGTGGATGCAGGTGAGGAAAAATCACACACAGCACTTCAAAAGAAGTACAATGTGATTAAGGCACTGCAGCTGTGCAGAGGTGAATTACATTTATTCATTTAACCGGTACTTTTCTCCACAGTGACTTACAACAAATAAAACGTATTGTTTAGCTGACACCTTTTTACCCAAGGTGACTTAGATAAACTACAGTCATTCACTCCTCCATTCACCAGAGCAATGTAGCACAGACACAATCTGACAGTTTTAGAACAACAAATTAATCCAGTGCACATGTCTTTGGACCATGGGAGGAAGCCCACAGGAACACAGGGAAAGCGTGCAAACTCCAAACAGACCATACAGACACCAGGGATAGACACAACAACCTTTTGCACCATCAAGTCACCTGCAGGATCCACTGTCACTATGCTGCCTGGCTCTGTTTGCTTCACTAGTGACAGATGAGATAAAAATGACAGGTATGAGGAAAGGTGCTCAGTTAATGTTTGTAGTCTTAAAATTTAAGGCAACTGTGAACTGCAAATAGTTCATTGAGTTTCTCCCACACTTGTCCCTGAAACATCCTGGAGAGAATCTGTAGACCTGCATGGGCCGCGCTGTCGAGGCCACGCAACCTTGGGGCCGGTATGGAGTGGACTCAGGACCCGGAATCTCTCCAACTCCCTGCAGGAAAACCGGATTTTAGATGTGGACTCTTGCATGGCTTTTCCTGGTCACACATCCGGAATCTTCACATTTTCTCCACAAATGTGGAACCTACATTTCACAAGGCAGACAAAACCTCACAGACAGGGACGCGGACATTTACAGAGCCTTCACAAGACACCTATGAATCCTGACACAGTAGCAGATTTTTTTGTCCACTGGATCAAAGAAAGCTCTGTAGTTTTGCATCTAAGGCTCCTCTGTTACAATATAGTACTTTCAGCAAACACTCAGTGGGAAGGACACATGGTAATTGGCCTTATTTTTCCCCGATCTCAGCTGCATACCCATTTGCCTAAAGTTTACAAAACCAGTCTTGGTTGCAGTTTTCCAGTGTGTGTGTGTGTGTGTGTGTGTGTGTGCTCGTGCGCATGCAGGAGTCTATTTCCTTTTGCAATACAACAAACCTGCTTCAGTCGTCTTACTCCCAAATGCCAAATCCTTCTCCTTGCTCTCAAATCCAAGATGCCTATCTGACTGCAAGTGAAGGTACTCACAATATGGTAGGGTCCAACCCCCTGTGCAGCCCTCTGCTACCAACACTGCGATTTTTCCAGTCCCTAAAAGCTGATGCTGGAGTATAAATATTATTATTAATAATACATATTTAATATTAAATACAGAATCACTAATCACCTTGGTCTTATTTGGCTGCAATATGTAGTGTGTAAAGAACACAGTGGGGTTGACAGGGCATCTCCGCTGCAGGGGGTGTCATACAAAGTTTGAGAACATCTAAATCTGGGAGTATCCAGCGAAAGATGTTGTAAAGTTTTTCTCTTCTTCTGTTTGTCTGGTTGGGTCAGGCATCTGCTGCTCTGGCAGTTGCATTTCCCAGTTTTGTGAGTCAAAGGCATCCCTCGCAATCCATATTTTTCCCCACTTCCTCTGGCTCGCGCTCTCTGTCGGTCCGAAGCCCTCCCTCCCTCGCTGGCTTGCTTGCTCTCTCCCTCCCTCTCCTGCTCGCCTACTCGATATTCCAGCCTTGTCCTCCTGCGGTCTCCGGCAACAACTTTCTGTCCCACTTCCCAGCTCTCGCTCCATCCGTGTGATCAAAGCCTGCCGGGCAGCTCTGCCTCAGGCCAAGGAGTGCGAGGGGGAGAGAGGGGGCGAGGAGATAGTGGGGAGGAGGCAGAGGTAACGCAGGTGAGAGAGGATAAAGTGGGGATAGAGGAGACTGGAGAAACGGCGAGAAGGAGCGATGGTCTTGGATGTGCACTCATCACAGCTTTCATGCTGAGAATTAACTTGGCAAAGGTCTGTTTGAAGCTATCCCCAGCCAGCTAGATTCCTTCAGCCTGGTATCTTTACTTTCTCAAAGAATTTGTCCAGCAGGCAATGGACTTCTTAAACTCGGTAAGCGCAAGGGATGTGAAAACTAGAATACAAAATCTGCCTCTGTTAAGCTACTGCTGCTATGGTTAGCTTGCCTGATGATAGTTTTCAGTTGAATTTGTCTTGTAACAGGCCAATAAAATTGGCCACATGTGATCATGAAGAGAAGGCAGAGCTAACCTCACCCAGGAGGAAAACAACCAACCTTGTGTCTATGTAATTATGCAAAATTTCATATGTTGTGTTGCTTTTCGTAGATTCATCAACAAATAATTCCGTGTTTGCTATTGCTCGTTTATTGAGTCCATGTATTTCAGGAATATGCCATTGCCTGGATAGGAAATATTATGTCCAGGAAAAAGTGACATAAATAAAGCAAACAAAAATATATTATTGAAGAGACAAAGGGAAAACTGTAAAAGTGTGCATTATAAATCACAGTGGCTCAATCCAGCTGCAGGTGGGCTTACGTGAATGTGCACCTGTAGCTTCCTGTAGAACCCATTTGGGGGGTCAGACTGAAGTTACAGCAGGTGAGTTTTCACAAGGTGTCTGGACACCGACTACTTTGTGCAGTATTTTGTACAGGGGGACCACCAGAAGGGGTGCATAGTGAGGCAGAAGCAGTCGCCCTCCCTCAAAGCACTTGTTTTGTCCTGTGTCAGTTTTAAAATAAAAACAAGTGTACTGCACTCCACAACATTAATGTCACTTGAATGTTTTTTCAAATTTTAATTTCTATGTAAAAATATATATACCGTACCGCGAAAGTAGAAAACTCACAACATACAAACAAATCCATTTTTTTCTACTTCAAAGTGTACGTATTTAAAATAAATAATTATCTCCAGTGTTTCATAACCTCTACCTGACAAATCTATGTTATGATATTTGGGGGAGACATTTCCTACACACAAGTGTAAAATAGCACAGCATTTCCACGGCTGCAAGTCAAAAGTAGTGACTAACTACATAATTGGCCGGTTATCCACTACTATATATTTCCATCATAACAATTCACCCTTAGCATTTTAACTCAGCAATTTGCACAAAGGTTCACGGCATCCTTGGCTGCAGCTGTCAGCGTTGACACAGGAGCGAGCCGATGCAATATTTATGGTTCAGCACGGAGAAACTCCACTCTGTCAGTGGAACAGACCCGTCAGACCAGTGATGATTGAGACATGAAGATCTCGTGTGCTTTTTTGCCAAAAAGACGGCTGTCTCACAAACGCACGCTTCCGGTACACATAACCATACGTGAAATAAAGCGCATGTTACAATTTGCCTCACGTTCCTGTCTGCTGCGAGGCACTGCCACCCTGCAGCACCAGCACTTCAGGTGCATTTCATCTCGCTTGTCTTGGTGAAAGGGGAAGCGAATAAATGAAGCCGGTCATCCATTCTACTGTTCGGCATAATGAATTTCAGGTGTATTAAAAGTGCTTTTCTGCTTCTTCTCTGTGTTTTGACATCTGCAGGGAGGCTTTTATGCTACAGAAATGACAATGTAGCAGGTTTTGGGTCCCTGGGGAACAGGGGTACGGTGAACTGAGACGGATCCGGTGTGGCTTTTCCTAATGCAGGCCGATCGGTGTAGATCCAGGGTCAGGCCAAAGCAACGTGCTGGATGAGGCTAACACGGTTTACACGGTTTCTCTTGCGCAGCTCAGAAGACCCCGAAAGCCTCATCCTTCCCAACATGCCAGGGCTGTGTTTTTTTTATCTTGCACACTGTACAGTTACTCATTCTTTCACACATTTGCAGCACCTGCTTGCCCTGGTCAGGGTTGAAATGGTATGGAGCCTCTTCCAAATCCCCTGGGTACTAAGAAAGGAGAGATATGCTGTGAACGGGACACCAGTCCATTGCAGCGGTACATGTCCACCGTCACCTGCAGGGTTCACCTGCGTTCACCTGTTTCCAACCAATTCACCTGCCTATTATTATCCATAAATTATATCAGTATATATATGCAACCACTCCTGCACATTTCCAAAAGTATTCCTGCTGCATCTTGTTTCCTGGTATTAACGGGTAAAACAGTGGACATTTGGACGGGCGAGCGAGTGACGGCGTCGGACAACGACAGCGGCGCAGGGCCGGGAGTGGAGGTGTCAGGGATTTGTTGGGTGGAGTTGCGCTTTGTCTTCCGATCCGCCGCTGCAGTGCATAAAAACACGTGAGCACCAGTAAAGTACAGGTGTGGAAAATCGGTCAACACTTTAATCTATCAAAGTTTTTTTTTTTAAGTTTTTACCCTGAAGCCTCAGGCTGTGCTGTTTTTTTCATTCCTCATTTGCAGTCTGTTAGTGCCACCTGATTACTGTTGCATTATCATTCGCGTGGCGTGTGTTTGGATTTTATTTTGATTTTAAAACAGGATAAATAGGAGGGTGCTTTAGCGACGCGTGGAGGAGTTCTGGGACGGGTTGGGTGCAGCACCTCAGGCTCCGAGAGCAAACCGTGGAGCCATTAGTACTCAGGCCAGAACGCCCGGTGCCTTAACATTCCCCCCACATTCTGACAAAGAGCACTAATTATAAATAAATTAGAAACACGACACGGTGGAGGATGGGGAGAGGAGAGAGAGGGAGAGGAAGATTGGGGGTAGGAGGTACGAGGGGTGGGGGAGGGTGTGAGAGAAAGCCAGGGGAGAAGAGAGAGCGAGAGAAATAGATAAGAAATAAAGAGCGATGGGGCAGGGGACGAATGCGGGGTGAGCGTGAGGGACCGGAGTGGCTGGGTGGGGGGGTGAGGTCTGTGACTGAGTGAAAGGAAGGCAAACTGCACTTGAAACTTTAATTTAGAGACCGGTCCGCACAGACATTGCAGGCCGCGGATATTAATTGGATTGAGATAGAACAAGACTCTGAACTGGAAATTGAGGCACGAGCAAACCCCTGTCCCCGAGAAGTTAGCAAGGTGAGGATGCAAATCTGTGGCATGAAGTAAATTCCAATAAAAACTTAGCTTTGCCAACAAATTAATATTTAAAAAAGAGCAAAAAAGCCAGTATTCTGGGTTATAAAAAGCGGCTTCCAGTTCGCGGTGAATCGGAAGCAAATTTAATTCAATTAAACGGGTAGAAGCAATTTAATTAGTTTCAGATTTCATTAAATTTAATTAGGGTGCTCAAATACAAAACAAGGACTATACTTTGTAATTTCGTTTGGAACCTGAATTATTAGAAACGACCCTTAAGAAAACGAGACACTTTCACATGCACGCGTGTATTTCATCCACTTGGGAGAATAACAACAATCGTCACGCACGGCACCTGCTCCGACTTTGCAGTTTCAAATAAAGCATCAGACATCAGATCGCAGATCCCTGACGGGGGAGGGGGGCTGCCTGGCCGAGGCTCCGGGCATACCGAAACCTTCTCGGCATGTCAGTCGGACCCCCTGGTGCTGACTGGTGGGAGACCAGGAAACTCCAGGGGCCCCGGTCAGCGAAGGAAGCGGAGCCCAAGCAGAGCGCCGCCAAGTGGCCCGCCAGCCCAGTCAAAGGATGGAGCCGGAGTGTACAGAGACAGACAGACATCAGAGAAGCTGGACTCGGTTCACCTCACCCCATTTTCTTAAATGGGCTCCGCGATGGATAGGATGCCCTGGGCTCCAAGTATAAATATATGTGAATAAATTATTACTTTCATATCACTCGGTCAACACTTTTCCTGCTTAGCTGATATTTTTATACAAATATTAGACCTTTCGCTCAGCACGATGATTTGGGTGTAATTCAGGTTATTTAATTAATATTTTTCATTTATCTGGCACCTTTTCCCATATAAGATTTGTGTATAATAACTCACCCATTTGGTACTCGACTGGGTAATTTTTACATTTTAGTTCACTATACATACCTGATCAAGAGTGTGACAGTGGAAAAGGTGGTTTGAATCTTTGACTGCAAGGCAACAGCAGGGCTGTTCCTGGGACTTTAGCCACCCACCTTTAGGGTATGCATTTATGTATTTAAACAGCATACCAGGAAGAATTTGTTACACACAGTAATAGTAGCCAACACTTTGGATAAAAAATAACTTTTGTTCTGTTGGTACTGACTTATTTACACACAAAACATAGATGGTGAGAACCTGTCAGACAAGTAAAACAGTTATTCCCTAGTCTAAACCCATCCCTGTAAATCTCCCTGGACAAAGACGATGAAGAATAGCAAAAATAATAACTCATTACAGCAGGAGCAATAGGTACAAATCTGAATCTGAAATGTCAAACTGTTTTCTGTCACTGTGAGCAATGGAAGCAAGTTTGGAGACAGCCCACCC
Source organism: Arapaima gigas (assembly GCA_900497675.1). Lineage (NCBI taxonomy): Eukaryota > Metazoa > Chordata > Actinopteri > Osteoglossiformes > Osteoglossidae > Arapaima > Arapaima gigas. Next base: position 259,107 of record UFQX01000552.1, on the reverse strand, counting down.
CCCAGACCGGCCCCCAGACCTTGACATAGACGACAAAGGTCAAAACGCTGACCTGGAGTTGCCCTCCCAGGCACCCCACACCCCCTGTCGACTGTCACCATGGCCACTAAGCTACAAACACACATGGTGGGACTGGTGGAAAAGGGGGTCACAGAATGCAGTGCCACCCCCCCCCCCAGTGAACCCACTTGGGGGGGGGGGTACTCAGAATTGGGGTTGATGATCCATACTGGTGTGTCTGCTCGCCTGCGTCAGCACACTTTTCAGAGATCCAGCCTCGGCGATCAGCTACGCCTGCCTGCGTCTGCATCTGCGTCTAGAATGGCTTACCGACCCCCCCCCCCCCCCACCCAAAAGCACCCCCACAACCCCCACTTCTGGGGAAGGAAGATGAAAAGATGCTGAAGCCCCTCTATATTAACATTCCCCTGGTGGAGCGTGGTCTGTTTGCCTCCGGCGCCGCCGGCTGGAGAGCGCCTCCGATTGGGTCGCGGAGGCTCGTGGCAGAGGGTGCTAATACACACAGCGCCCACTTTGCTGGCAGCTGCAGCCAGTGGGATCAGGTGGGGTGGCAGGGACGCAGGTGGGCCAGACTGCTCCCGGCGCAGTTCCATCTGAAAGACTACAAAAATTTATCACCAAAAACACAGAGCGCTCGCAGTAAACATGCCGAATGTTGAACTGTATAAATGAATGACAAAGACCGGCAAACACATCGGTTGATCAGCCATGAACACGATAGCAGGTAGTGTAGTGGACAGTGACTCTCACCAGTGCTGGTCCGACTCTCAGGACCTTTGAAGCAACGACTTGAGAGAGAACCTTAACCTGAATCCCTCTAGCAAAACAGTAAGCTTAGCAAATGGGTAACATTCAGTTTGGATAAAATGAACAGCCTAAATGTAATAATAATGATGGCACATTAGAACACACTGCAGGCTGGTGGCTTCCCACTAGAGGGTTGCACATTCCAATCCAAGGAGTGAAACTGCAGCTGTGCTCCTACGTCGTCAGAACTGCATCTGTCAATATTTTATTTGGATCATAATCTCTGTTAATTACACACACACGCACATACACACACACACACACACACACACACACACACACACACACACACACACACACACACGCACACGCACACACACACGCACATACACACACACACACACACACACACACACACACAAAATAGCACTGAACAAACATTCTCAAAGTTCCCTATTTATTTTTTGCATGAATTCTCTGTCTCCATGTTGGTGTGTGTTCTCGTGGAGACACCGGACTGCTGACGGTCCCCTTGTCCTTCCACTCATGGTCCAACTCTCCTGCTGAGCAGTTAAAACCAACCATGACCATGACCTGCATCGGTGATTAATTAAGACTCAGATTCAGATTAATTATACCATCTCGCAGCTTTGAAACCGAACATTACCTAACCCCTAGGAAACTGGCCTGCCAGCCCCCACCCTGGCCCTCCAGCTCTGTGATCCCTCCCCACCACCAGGACCAGGAGCCTGGATGCCCCCGCATCACCAAAAGGCCCTGCTAATTGAACTTCGATTGCTAGAGCCCTGAATCTCTTTTAAATATCTAGCCCACTTTAATTGAAGAATGACTTTGTCGTTACTTAACCCAGGAGGAGAAAAACGTAGACAAATATCCATACACACAGACACTCACACACACACACACACACACACACACACACACACAAAGCTCAAGGACTTTTATCTTATTGTAACAAACCTTGCTGATGTTTAAAGGCTGGTCTGTTGCAGTGTACCGTTCCTAATTTCTCCTAATAAAACTGTTCATTTTTGTATTTTTGTCCCTTTTATGTATGTTGTCTCCCTGCTCCCTCCTTCTACTCCACTGAAGGCAGGTTGCCTTCGCTCCCAGCCTTTCAGTTCGATCCCAGTGACTGGGAAAGAGGAGCTCTGTCAGGCACCTTCTCCACAATTCCATTCACTTCTGGCTCTTTCTTTCTCTACTGTAAAGCAATATGTCTTTCCCTCCAATTCTTCCCTCAAGACCCGACCCTCACAGTGGAAAACAATGGTGCAGAAGTAATGGATAGAGACCTTGAACTACGTTTCTTGGGTTTTATCCTGCAGCACCATCAATGTGTGAAATTATACAGCATGACCTCAACTATGAGAAGAGCTTTTCTCCAACCAGGAAACCGGACGATGTACGTTTTGCAGCTGAACCCTTCTAGCAGAGACCTTAAGACTTTAAACTCCGTCTGTGTGGAGGAATGGGGAAAGTACACTTGCCAGGTGGAGGGGGCTTGTTCTGTGAATAAATAATGTCTGCAGCACACAGCAAGGTCCCAATGAGTGTGTGTTTGTACCCATGTTTGAATATTTCAGACCTTGTTATTTGGAGGAGCCTCATCCTTGTTAACCGAACACCTGCATGTAACGGCAAGAAGAAATCGCCACTGTTAACAGTTGACCTTTAGCTGGGCGCTCGCTATCGATTTACTTCCAATTTCTTATTGGATGTGCGTGATCGCGAGCTCAGTTCGCTGCTCAGGGTTCACCTGACCAACATACACATTTTCACACCTGCTCCTTCAACAAAATACACACCACTAGGGAAGAAAGAAGTACTCTGGGGACAAGAAGAATGGCTACGTCCTCCAGAAGTCGGGGTCGTGTTGGTTGCAGTTTGGCGATACAGGTAAATGGAGAACAATACAGCCATTTGGCTTTTCCCACGAGCAGCAATTTACTATGAGAAGTGTTCGTGAAAGATACTCTGTTGTCCATTTGAAAAGGATATTAATCAAGACAACTATGTATAAATGTCTTGTCCTTTTCCTTTAGGTGAATGATACGCCCTAATGCTCCCTCCTTGTAACACGTACCTAGACCCTGCTCCTTCCACAAAGGCTGAAAATAAATCCCATTATAGTGGTCAATGGCGCTCCGCTGTGCTCTATCAGCCCGACATCTCTGTCTGCCTCCTCCTTCCCTTTGTCTGCTGGAGGTGAGCTGCACTCCGTTAGTCCATGGCAGCCTGATTCTCGGTAGAGAAACCCCCCCCCCCCCCCCCCCCCCCCCCCCCCCCCCCCCCCCCCCCCCCCGCCCCCCCNCCCTCCCCCCCCCCCCCCCCCCACCCCTGAGCCACTGCACTGCCCCCGTGTGACCAGGCTCTAATCCTCCCACTGATGGGGGTCTGCCTGGGGTCTTGTCCCGGATTAGGGGGGCAGTCCTCGAGGTCTCCAGGGGCTGTGGAGGTAGCAGGGGAATGAGGGGGATGGAGAAAGCGGGGGTAGTAGGGGTGGTATTGGAGGGGATGGTGGCTGTGAGGGGCTTGGCTGGTTTAGTGCCATGCTTGTCACAGCACACCTTCTGCAAGGGGCGGGCAGTGACATTCACATGGAGCCGCCTGCTCCCACCGCTCCTGCATGGCAATCAAGGCAGCGCGACGGCTCCATCCACTGCCCTCTCCATCTTAGTCAACGGGCTAGTCAATGCCCCCCCCCCACCTGCCCCTCCCTTCACCTCTGCCCACCATCTAATGGGGATCTGGAGGAGAGCACTAGTTTAGTGACCAACCCATCATGCTCTCCTCACACTCCCCTAATGGCACAATCGGAAAACGGGAGGAAGGTCTCACACTACCATCTGTCTCTGTGTGACACAATCACATCACTCTTTGGAGTCCCATCCCTTTCGGGGGATGACTACTGGGACCTGAGTTTACGACTCCCGGATTTAGATAATCACAGACACAAATGAAAACACAAAAGCACTGTTCCACCCAGGCTGAGACCCAACAACCTCTTGATGATGAGTCTTGAGGAATTGTGCCCCAAGATTCATCCAAGGGCGGAACAGGAACTGAACCGCAAAAAAGAAACAGGAGGCGGAGGGGGGAGGGAGGGAGGGAATTTATCTTCCATACCCTGTGAGTGGACCCAAGGCCCTGCCCTGCGTTTTAAACACCTCCTCCTCCTCCTCCATCCTTCCTCTCACTGTCAGCCAGTCCCTATCATGAATTAAAAGCGGAGTCATCAGGGAGAGGCATCTCTAATTCCGATCAGGGCCCCCCCCACCACACACACCCCCTGCCTCCACCCCATTCCTTCCCCGATGGCCAGCATCCTGACAGACAGAGATGGGATCTGACAGCCAACAGCCGTGTGGATGCCTTGCATGTGATTGACATGCCAGCGAGTCCTGATGCTCGGGCCCCACACCTAATCCTGCCCTGTCAGTTCTAATTGGAGAGGTGGAGCCCCCAGTGTCACCGGGGCAGCTGATTGGCAGGACCCCGGCTTTGCATAGATATGAGCCTCAGATGAGGGGTGGGCGCTGTTACTACTACTAATAGACACACAGATACACACACACATACACACACAACCATGGGCGTAAACCAAGGTACACATAAATGCTTAAAAAAGAGCACAGTGACAACTGACAAACGCAAAACAGGCGTATTGTAGATCCACAGACGCAAACACTGTCTTCCTCAGCGTGTGTGCAGAGCAGTGACACACACGACCCGTCGCCTTCCCCAAACTGCGGTTGCAGAGCTTGGTGAAGATGGTGTGAAGCGGCCACTGGAGGACATGGGGAACACGGACAACCCAGCCTGCCTTCCGCAGCGAGGGAGCGGGTGTGGGCGGGTAGGCGTCTGTGTGCCATCCCACACACTAGTTCACAGAGACCGCAAGCATGCAGGTGCTTGATTGACAGGTGCCAGTGACCTGCCTGAGTGAAGGTGCCCAGTGCAGGTCAGATATCAGAGTGATGGGGGCGGCGTGAGAACTGACCTCAGCCCTTCATCTGCATGCCCGTGTTCATTAGCCACTGCGGGGAGGTGGGGGCAGCTAATTATGAAATTAATGAATAAAGAAGAGGGAGAAGCCCATGGAACATCTTCCAGTGGCAGAAGCCACAGGGAGGTACAAAACAAATAGCTTAAAGTTTGAAGATGGAAAAAAATTAACCAATCGGGTGCACTCTGCTAAATTTAAAGGTATCGGGGAATCAAAGTTAAGAATATAAAAATGTTCTATATCACTCCTATTTCTATATTTAATCATATCTTTTGGTTCCTTTCTTGATCATGCAAATTTAGGAAATCTTAGTCCAGGTTATAAATTAGATGGTTCTTTCAACTGTGGCGGATTTTTCTTGTAGGGAATATAGAATGGTTTTTATTTAGTTGGCTGCTACCTTTTTCCATAGTGATTTACTGTGATTTGCCCATTTACAGCAGGTTGTTCTTCTGCAGTAATTCAGAGCATGTACCTGACTTAAAGGTACTACAGCAGGAGCAGAATCCTGACCAGAAACCTTCAGATTGCAAGGAAAGAGCTCTGTCCAAAAACACTGCTGATGCCATCCAGTACCTGTACTTCCTGGACTGTATGAGAACACTGAGGCTCAGCTGGACCGATAGCTTCTCAATGAAGTGAAAAGTCGGTGAGATGGCAGGAGGATGGAGCACAGGAAGTTAATGCCCGAAAAACAGGAAGTCACTCCTGTGACATTCCCAATTCCACCTCACCCCACCCCATGATAGCTGACTTCTTAACTGCACCAGCTCAGTGCAGAGCAGGGCCCCTTTCCGGGCCTGCGGCGGCCTGCTGCGTTGGGGTGGAAGTTCTCAGGGCGATCGATGTGGCAGATTATGGCTGGGATTTTGGGCTCAAACGCCTGGATCTAAGCGCTGCTCCCAGTAGGAGGGGAGGGGAGGGGAGGGGAGGGAAGGGGGAGCACAGAGACGCTAACCTGAAACTGTCAGACATGCTTCACAGACTCCAGAACCAGGGTCCTGGGTGGCCATTTCACACGTCCCACCTCACACACACCAAGCCAGTGTCCAAAAAAATGGCCCTCAGCCCAAGAGATCCTTTTCACAGCTGCCTCTTCTGTACCTGATGCCATGAGAGGAGCAGGCATGGACCCACGGCAGCTCAGCCGGAAGAAGCACTGCTCTGAGTCCTGACAGACACGCTGGGCCAGGAACAACAGCTTACACAGATGTTCCTGCAGCGTCTGTGGTGATATGGTCAAATCATGTGTTCAACCACGAAGTGTGAAATCCGATGTCTGTTTAAAAATATGTTTAGTCACACATCCAAAACTGCGTCTGGAAATTCATGTAATATTTAACAGTGAGCGTGAGAGTGGTGGAGGGGTGGCCAGTGGGGCCTCCTGCTCTGGTGCACAGTTGTCTACGATACAGACTACAGACCATTCTCATATGACGGGTGTTTTACTTACACATTTAGAAAATAACATGACAAATAATTAGGGGAACATGGGTTCCATAATTCAAACATTTGGAATAATACAGCCCCTTTCTGAAAACGAAACACATTTTTTGTCTTAAATGTTTCATTTTGACCCGTTCTGTTACAGGTGAACGTGGTCAAACAAGAGTCTAAAGAAGTGTTCTGGTGGACATCATAAAATACAAATTAATATGCTAGGACAAAAGATGGTGTTATAACATGCTTTTTAAAAACAAGAACAAACTGCATATTCTTCCTTTTTTCCATCTCTTTGTAATGGATTATGTTTTTGTAGATTTTGCAATGCATTGAATGTGGGGCATTTTGGCAGGTTTTGCAGGTGATGATTCCTGTTTTTTGTGAGCTCAGCCTTTAACAGAGTTTCCCCTTCAAACTGTCTTTGTTATTATGTGAATTAGTGTAATGAGATGTTCCACAGGAGCACAACTTCATCTATACAGCAGGACTCATTGTGTATGTGCTTCCGCCAAGCGACGTGGTCTTACACTGTAGTGTGCCTGGTGTGTCATTCACTCTGCTGCAGCACCTAAGGTAGCAGATGTCTCTTCCAGCTGTATGGCGAACTGAGCATATTTCGTTTTTGGACGTTGTTTCGTCAAACAGGCTCAGAAATGAATGTACAAGGGATTAAGACTTCAAAATTGTTCATCTGTGTCTTTCCCATTTATGTGGAGATATTTCTTCTCCCCGAAGTGAGCTGTAATAGTTCAAACTGAGAAAGTTCAGTTAACGCAAAAGTTACTTTTATGTGTTTTTTGTGATTTCATTGAAAGTTTAATATTATATTTCATCATGTATAGTTTTGATTTGCAGAAATGTTTAAACATTTTTTTCCAGAAAAAAGGGGTGAGGAAAAATCATTCCAAAATTTATTCATTTCAAAGATGCATTTTAAATAGCAATTTCACCTATAAACAGGTATTATTTTTTGTCGACACAAAAGCACTCAGTCGACACAGACAACTACCCCATCGCTTCAACCTTTGCATCTCATGGTCCGGCCTTCCTCCATTACCTCTTTATCAAGCGAGTTATCAATAAGGAGATGGCAAAGACACCCCACGGAATCGATGTGAGCCTTCAGGGAGATGGAGTTTCTTCAAACCATCAGTGAGACCACTGGACCTGAGTTGAGGTCTGGTGCCTATATCGATAAGCTCATTTCCCCACATGGTGACTTCCGGTGGGCTTTTGTGCATGTGTGTTGGGGCATTGTCATTGATCAAACATCAAAAAAAACACACCCACACACAGTGACACCTCTCTACCTTCACAAAAACCACAGGTGGACACGCTAGAAACTGTGTCGCCATCGTCTGCTTGAAGAGTTTCTTCTTTGCTCAAAATTTAAATAAACCTGGAAAGCCAAAGTAAGGACCACCCTGATATCGTCTGGTCAATGGAGACGGACTAACATGTTTGTGTGACAAGAACGCCTCCCTCTGGTCAATGTATGTAAAAACACACCTGAAATGCGAGATTAAACGTCCTATAGAATCTTCGTGTTGTCAGGGGTGTGAAGTGCAGTTTTTAATAAGCACGTTTGAATTACAGTTATTACAACACTGAGACAAAATTCTGCAAAATTAAAAAGTTACCAAATTATACATTCGCCAACTAATTCAATGGCCATTATTGACGGCGAGTGGAGGAACAAGTGGCCCTGGGTTCAAATCCAATCTGTGTGGAGTTTGCCCGTCCTCTCCTGTTCGGGTGGGTTTCCTCCCATGTTGAAGTGGTTACTCCAGATTGCTTAGTGTGCGATTGTCCTCCTGTCCAGGGTGTTCTCTGCCCAGTGGCATACTAAGCGTGGGCCAGGGTCGTGGACTGTCACCCCCGACTGCCAGGCAGGAAGGAGGTGCCAGCGATGTAAACAATTGACTGTTTGCAGATAATTTAAAAAAAACACGTACAAGTGGAAAAAAATAACTACTATGTACTTTTTCCTCCGCATGCTTGTTTGTATCAGAAAAGAGCTAACAGTGCCGCAGACATCGGACGCCTGGACTAGTGTGTGTTTTAAGTGCAGTCTGGATAGAAGCTGTATAATGCCACATATGCTACTTTGTCAATATGCGTATAAAATAAAGATAAAACAACTCTGATGAGAAAGCAATTTTGCTTTTTTACTATTATAGCAACCTGCCTCTATGGTTGGGGTTATGAATGAAGACTCGAGAGACTGGACTGTGGGGGCACAAGTTTTATTTTAATCAGCATAGCAGCCTACCAAATTCATATAGGTCACCAACACACACGCCAAAGCTCCTGAACTCATCGAACACATAAAAACTTAGACACCTATTTACACGCATGCAGCACCAGTGCATTATGGGACCGTGGGTGTAGCCCTGGATGCGAAGTACTTTGCTTTGCTTTTACTCCTTTATCCAGTTCATCCCATACAGGTTTCGCCCAGGTTGCCCAGGTGTCCACTGGTACTGTATACATTACAATCAAACATGAGCACCTGGACCACCTCTGAGCGCCATAAAGGATATAGTTCAAGGGTCATACGGCCTCACTAAGCACTGGCCTTTTCATTTCAAATCAGTTTTTATTCAAAACCCCAAATTAGATTAAACAGAACAAAGCTCATGTACAATGATTTTTCTGTACAACGAAGCCTTATTCAAAAGGTCAGATTAAGGAAATCCTCATCCAGCACATTTCCCTTTCACTTCTGCCGGAAGAGACATTAATTCCATTTTTAATCCATTCGCCTTTTGTTTTGAAATACCCAAGATCATGCTCTAAGCAGAGAGAGAAGCTGCAGTTTTGGGCACATAAATACGATTTGCAAAAAGCACATAAAGATTTTGTAAAGAAAACAGTATTCTAAAACTGTCTGTGTCAGAAATTAACAAATGATTAAACCGACATAAGCAGACGAAGCCCATTTGTCAGTAGAATTTCTATAAAGATCAGTGGAGTATTTTAAACCCTTGTGACTGATCCATGTCAAGTCCAAACAGCAACATCTAGTCAGATGCCGCAGGAGCAGAACGACAACGCTACCTGCTCCCTTCACGGTCCTGTCACTCAAACACATCCCCAGCAGCAAATGTCACAACTCTCACTGCGGAGGCAAATTCCAGCAGCAGATTAATTATAATTGTGTGTTTCGGGAAGGGAGGATGATGCCAATCATTTAAGAACAGAGAGATGGTAACAGGACCCTCACACCACACACTGACACCAGGCGTATAAGAGTTCAAATTAAAACCACCTATCATATATTAAAAACTGCTTGTGCAGTGCAGGGTTGTGGTGGACACACACACACACACCCACACCCACACACACACCCACACCCACACACACCTTTGGACTGTAAGAGGAAACATGTAAACATCAGACAGCCAAATTCAAACCCACATCCTAACCCACCACATCATCCTACTTAAACCCAACCAATTATTTAAATAAATGTTATAAAAGAGATGGACAGGAGGCAGATTTTACAAGGTTGATTTATTTAGTATTATACAGGTCTTGTAAGGCCTTAAATGTTTTTACACCATTCCCATTGAGACAAATTACCATACTTTTTGCAAATAACATGATTTTTTTCCTTGATGTATTTTATTTTACTGATTTTTTTTTTTTTTTTTTTTAAGTTTCATTTTACCTATTTCATTTTTTAATACTGAGAGTGGTAGTTCCCTCTCCCTGGCTTGGTTTAAATCATGCACTATACTGAAATGGCCTTAACACCATTCACAAAATTGTTAAAGTCTTCTTTTTTAATTATTAAAACATAAAAGAAATGCTTGCTATCACCATCAACTAAAGGGTAAAGTGTTAGACCCCTAACATACAAATAAACAACCATTTGAATATAGTTTGCTTGTTTTCATTTAACTTAATCTGTCACCATTGTTGCAAAAATAAAGAAAAACAAAAAGTGAGGCAGCCACATAAAATTGCCGAACCATTGTCACATTTTAATACGTCTTTCTATTTTGTTTTTCATTACTTTACCTCTTCACCTCCCCAACCTCACCCACCTCCCCCCACCCACCCACCCACGCTTCCTTTTTCTTTCTTTTTTTTTTTGCAGCATCTTCATCTGTGCTCAGAGTTCAGTTTGGTGTTCATTCATCATACTCAGAGAATGCATCAAAGGCATTCAACAAAAGCAAGTACCGGAGAGTTTGGAGTGCCCCTTACGTTTCCCTTCAAACCCTCCAACTCCCAAAATGCCACTTCAAATCACCCTCTGGGAAAAACAAAACAGATCAAAGTTTATAAAAACAAGGTGACTAACAGTGGACTTCTTTTCCTTTCCACAGTTTACAAGCAAGAGTTCAAGTAAGAGCCACGGTGACTCGAGCAATTCGGGAAGCAGGAGAAACCAGCATATGCGACATAGGTAGTGTAGGCAGGTGGAAGTGACTTGCTGGCCGCGCTGAGACCCCCGTCCTGGAGATGCACTTCTGAGCTGCGCTGAGTGTGTCCAGAGATAGGCAGATGTGACAAAGAGAAGTGTCTCACAGCTGGACCATGAATCCCACTGAGCCAAAAAGCAACACCTCTGTTTGGCTTCTTCATGGGCTGCAGGTTTGACAGTTAACTCCAAAACATGACAGTGACTGTGAAAAACAACCCACCCTTTGTTTGTGTGTGTGTATTCAACATGGCTCAAGCACATGGGGGGGCTCAAACGTCATGCTGGCTGGCTGGCTACCTGTCTGTCCTTCTGGCCAGGGCCAAAGTCTCACTCACTTACTCACTCTCTCTCTCACACACACACACGCACGCAAAGCTGGAAAGGTCACCACTTAAACTCCAGACAGAGCAGTGAGCTGCCATAAATCTGCAGTCAAGACAAATGCCGGACAGTTGGAAAAAAAAGCACAGCGATCAGGAGAAAAAAGGAAGCAAATAGCGCTGTGTTCCAAACCGTTCGTTCAAAGGGCAACCATCTAACAAGAGGCTGAGGTGGCAATAAGGAAAACAACTCAACAAAGCAAAAATGTTCCCTGTTTCCCAGGATCCTCTTCAGTTCCCCACATCATATTTGGATACCTAAAAGAGAACCACAAGTTTCTGTTTGAACAAACAGAACATGGCATCCCCTTTTCCTACCGACCACAGCCAGATTCTGCACTAGATCCTTCCAAATGTACAGCACATGACACAAAGTCCACACAAAATACACACACAGCTTCATCAGCACTGCCAGAACAGAATGCATTTGGAACCAGAGGAAAAGTCCTGACAGAAGCACATCTACAGAGGTGACTGTTACAAACAGCAGGTTTGATTTGCCAGGCACGGGCACTGGGGGAGGAGGGGGTCAAACATTTTTTTTGCAGTCTTTAGAAAAATGGAACTGATGAGAAAAAAGCATCAGTACAGGAGTGAGATAAATGCAATAAAACGTTTTTTGGCTTTTTTACTAACAGCTGGAACATGCAGGTTTGTGGTTATGTGCCTGTACAGTTTAAACATCCCTCAGAGGTGTTCAGGTAAACATCAGCATTGGAGGTCAAAGCTGCTTGTGGTGAATCATCCACAGACATTTCAAACACTGGATGGACATGGGGTTATGTGGGTGCTGTCTCTTGTCCAGGGAGCAAGGCTGTTTCCTGGCTGGCTCAGCAAAAACAGCAAAAAGACAGAGTATTAATATCACAAAAACACAAAAATGTTGTGTTTGAAATATTCCAGGGAAGAGAGGAAAACCTTTGAGGGCCCATCGTTTCAAACTGCATGTTTTATCCAGCAGGTGGCGACAGTGCGCTCTCACTCAGACCACTTTGGCCCCATCATCCGACTGGGTGGGGGGTGGGGGGGGGTTAAAAAGGCCATAAAATCAGATACACACCCATTGCGGTGACAAACACAAGCGTCTGGGCACACTGCCCCAAAGCACTGGTCTCGCAAAACAGTGACAATTTGCTTTAAACTTTTAAAAAAGGCTTTCTTCTTAAATGATCAGGATGACATTTAGTTGGTCTTCTCTGTGATCGTGCTGCCAAGCGGCTCTGACCCAGAGCGCTCATTTTTAATTGGCCTTTTTCAGATCAAATGGTGGCAGACCCTGTCATCGGCTAAATCTTGCTGGATCAACCTGTCGCTGCTCTCTAATCAATTTCAGAGTGGGACTTCTCCCTTCCCCTTTCTCTCTCTCTCTCACACACACACACACACACACACACACACACACACCCTTTCTGATCCCAAGCTGACTCGCAGCTCAACATTAAACCATTGGAGTGTTTTCTACGGGGCTGCACATCCACTGACTAGCTGGGGACATCTGCAGAGGACATGGTGGGGGACATAACCACCGGGGGGGGGGGGACTCCATGGCAACCAGGTGACGCTCCACTCCTCAGCAAGCCAGAGCTGCTCAGGGGTAAACCGCCGCCTGCGTCACCATGGAGACAAGCAGAGATAGGCAGAACAAAGTCCCCAGCCGAGGCAAGAATCAGTGGATCGTTGCATTTTAGAACACATCCTCCTTTCCCAGCAAGGATGCAAAGGGTGGGGTGCCAGCTTGCCGCAAAGGACTGTGGGACATCCAGGGAGATTTTGCGAGGCTGATGCTCACCAGCAAACAAAGGTCTGCAGATTGGAGACTCAGGTGATCCAGCTCTCCCTGCTGATGGTGTGCACACAGTGACAAAAGGTGTCCTGCACTAAAGAGAGCCATGTTGAGGTGGAATATCACCCAAATTTTGCTAAAATGTTCAGGAATGTTCTTACTGTGTCACACCATCATAGCATTGCAAGAAGGGTGTGTCTTAGCAAGGGCACGCAATTGCAGATGTCTGTGTCATCGACATTACAGTACACCACTCCTCCAGATAACACTGTTGTGTGGATAACCCTCATCTGTGTAGCCACCACCTGCTGAAGCCTTTTGCCAAACACCAGTCTACAGCACAACGTTCCGCATCAAATCCTCAGTTCCAGTCTCACCAACAGACTCCTACAATCACCTCCTCCATCAGTTCTGATTGATGTCACAGCCTGCCAAATAGGAGCTTATCTGCCTGCAGCTGAGGGCTTCTGTTTAGCAGCATGAGCCTGCGGCAGTTTTGCGCACACATGCAAGCACGCACACATGGACAGACACTCAGATCGCAGCCACACATCCAGACTGCAGCTGGTCAAAGGGTACCTGTGATTCAAGCATCACATTCATCAAACCCACAGATATTTGCGCCCTATTCTGGCTATCGCTCCTGAACCCGTGGCCAGCCAGCTACATTTCACAGATCGGAACATGACAACTAACTGCTTTGAGTGAATACACCTCCTACTCAGGACTTCTGTACAGGCGAAGAAAGCACAGGAGCCCAGCAGGATAGGAACACAGATTTCTCCAGCAACACTAATAGTCCTCTTTCTAGAATATTTGTGTTCTTTTCCATGTTATATTTGATTTTAAAGTGCTTTTCTGGATCTTCTGTACTTGCCACCCTAGCTAGTCCCCATGCCCTCACATATATAGTTTCCCACCCTTGTATTGCAAAGCATTTTGGGATCACTGCAGCAGCCCAAAGAGGAAGGACTTCCTGTGGATTTGACTAAAGGTCCCTGCCAAGCTAACTGCTCTTTGTCCACCCATAGCTGCACAAGGAGCTTGACCACATGACAAAGAGTCTTCCTCAGACTGATCCAGTTACAAAACTCAAGCTTTTTAACAGGGAGGCGTGCATTTGTGGCTGGGGGAGCTGCACAAAAAACAGAAAATAGCAGAGTAAATCAAAAATACCATTAAAAACTATTCTGCCTGCCTGCTGTTCAGGGTGTCTTCCAGCATAGTTAGCAAGCCTGGGGTTGTAGTGTTGGTGAAGGGGGGGGAGGCATCTTCAAGGACTGTCCACAATGTCCAGCGAGAGTTCACAATCCCCAATCCAGCGTTTGGGATTTCTCCTTCGACATGTGGACGACTTGGGGGGGGGGGGTCTACATGGAAGAGATGGATGATTAAAGGGTCCTGTGACAAGGCAAAGTCTTTTCTTTTTCATTTCCTAATTAAAAGTGGCTAAGATCTAGCCACATACATGGTCTCTCTTACCTGTTCAAATCCCCCTCAAAAAAGAGCAAATCAGACATGAGTACCAGGGTGGGCTTGCCTGGCTCAGGACATGATTCTCTAAACAAGGACAAGTGGGGTCAAGGGGAATAGGATGAGGGAGGGACATGGTATGGAGGGTAAAGACCAGAGATCGCTCAAAGTTCAGCAATGAGTTCAAATGCTGTCAGGGCTTCCAGCACCACCCACTTCCCCCAAAGTCTTTTCTACACTCCACCCCAGGGGGGCTGCGCTTTCATCTGACACCTGCAGACTAGCTCTGAAAAAAAGAGTGCAACATTGCATTGGGGAGGGTGAGATACAGGGAGACAGGGGGCTCTTGTCCATTGTGGTGCAGGAGCATCACCATTCCAAGCTGTATGGTCTTCTGGCTCCCAGAGTTCATTTGTGCACATGTGCACCTTTGTGTTTCCTTTTTACGGCAGGAGTAATGAAGAAAGACAGATTCCCGAGAAGAAACAAAAATGAAACGAGTGCAAGAGGAAAGGTACAAGACAACCAAAAGTGGTGAGTTGCTTCAGTGGCTCAAACATTACTTGTTCCTTGTGGCAAAAAAGGGGGGAAAAAAATCACATCTCTCATGAGCTACATCCCTCTCCTTTTTCTCACAGAGTCTGTTGTTCAGCTGGGGTATGATGGGGATGCAGTGACAGGAGGGACTGCAGCGGCGACTGTGGTGTTGGGGGTGGGGAATGGGGTGGGGACTGCTGCTGGGGGGTGTAGGGCGTGACAAGAGGGGTTGTTGACTGGGAGGGATAGACGGAGCCTCCAGACAGGGCAGTGGGAGAAGCAGGTTGGCCGGGCAGGTTGCTGGGAGTCTCCACAAGGGGCTGCCCATAGAAGAAGAACCCGCACTGGTGGATGAAGGTCTCGATGATTGTCTGGTACGTGCGAGTAGCTGTCAGTGCGTCCATGGTGGTGAAGTCAGGCCGCATAAGTGTTGGCCAGAAGCAGATGGAAAGGTTCTCACTGGTCATCAGATTCACTCGGCTGTTCTGACCCACCCTGGGAACAGAGTGTAGGGGAGAGATCAATTCACAAACACTCACAAGGCATAAAACTTTGATAATATGTTCAGTCTCGTTTTCACAGATTTTCAAGTTTTTAATTTGGAATGGCCTGACATGCTTATTATAAAATGGAGAATTTCTGTCCACTGTGCATCTCATTTAACAGAAACTTTTAGTGACTGTATTCATGGGAAATCACAGGTTCTTGGACCTTATTCCTTAACTCACACTAATCAGGCATCAACTGCTGTACTCCAGTAATGTCAGAGCAGACCTGAGATCAGCAGCGATCATATGTATTTGCCAGATCTGTTAACTGTTTGTGGAGCAGTTCCCAGTGCTGTGGGGTAGTGGGGACAGGACCACTCACTTGTTCAAGTGGCTGATGACGAACTTGAACACGTCATAGTTCTCGCGAGGGAATTTGCGCAGCGTGTCTTTCATGGCCTGCAGTCTCTGCTCACGGTCGTTTATCTCTGTGGATGATAGGGTACAGTGTGAACATCAAGGAACTGCATCCAACCGCAGGAAGGGGGTCAGACAGGAAGTGCTTCTGTTAACCACAAAGCCTTCGAGTGCCTTAAAGTGCCAGAGGTGTGTGATGAAGAAGTGATGTGTAAGCTATGTAATATGGAAATTAAAATATCTCAGAACTCCCCGAAAAATAATTGATTTGAATTAAACTATTAATCTGACAACCTCAAAACCACTTCATGTCTCTATCCACATAAAAACATACAGAGACAAAGAATGTACATGGAGACAGTTTGAAACACACCCCCCCCAGCACACAGAATCTGAACATGTTTACTGAGCACAATGTCACCAGTGAGCCTTGCCCTGCCTCTCATAGCACCTCTATATGACTCTAGCAGCAGTTGTGCTCCTTCCCAAAACCATTCCCTATATCATTCTATGCAGTACCCTCTCACAAACTGGAATTTTGATTTCTTAGCCGTCCGTTGAGCTGTTGGACAGCCTGACTGAGGAATAGCAAGTGGCTTGCGTTACTGTATTAAGCAGTCATGTTCCTGGCCGGGGTCAGCAGCTCTTTAACATCCCCCAAAAACAAATGTGCTGCCTACTGTTAGTCCTTCAAACTTTACCTTCAGGGTTAGGATTAGATGAGTGCATAGGGATCAGCTGACTATTAATCTTCAAATGACAGATCAAGTTGTAACGGCAAATGATGCTTTTTGGAGTTTATAGTTGGCTGACTGTTATAAATGTTTCCGCAAACAATTTGGCAGTGGTGAGGTTTATCTCACTCTTGCAGTCATTTCGAAAGGCCTTTTGAGGTTATTCTTTTACAAGAATTCGCGCAAGTAGCAAATGTGACATGGCCTAAAATTAATTTTTTTCCAGGGGTTTTAAAGTAGCCACAGGATCTGTGGCAGATTTCATTTTCCCTTGAGGAAAGACAACGGGGGGCATCACAACACTGCAGAGGGGCTTTATCATTTTTAATCAGTGTCTTATCAGTTTGAATATACCCAAGCTAAACATTTTACATGTGAACGCCCCCAAGATGTTACATCACACAAATAGCACAAAGATGACAATGTGCTGTGTCCAGGGGGCTATAAATACAGTGACGTTTACTTTGAGTTGATGATTAGAGCAGAATGCACCATTGTTTATGTGAATTCTTCCGCCTCTCCGCTCAGCTGAACAAAAAGATGCTGGTAGAAACTATTAATACATATTGGAAGTGTTAAATATGGTCTCTGGCAGGCCCACATCTGCACACTCTTGTTACAACCCATATTTCATGGCGTGATAATCAATCTTCTATGTTTTATAAGGATGTGATTCCCCGATACCAAATTATGATTATTTCTCCAAGTAAAATGGTGCAGTCTTCAAATGTACTTGTTTTTTTTAGTGAACTACTAAAACAAAAAAAGGGGTAGATGAAGGAGAAACTTGCAAAAACAAGACTCAGCAGGACTGAAGGATCCTGGTTTGAATACCACCTCCCAGTGTAGTTCCCCTCCACAAGGCAGTTACTATGAATTTATACATAAAAAATACTTCCTAAATGGATAAATAATTGAAAGGGCTTTAGTATACAAACCTACCAAACTACTATAAGTTGCTTTGGAGAAAGGTGTCAGCATAGTAATAAAATTCTATAAATACGTAGTAAAAATAATAAAGCCTACCAACCAGGAAATGTTCTGCACAAAAACTGTAGCTATGGAGGCACAGGGCATCAGGCCAAAAGGCCTCCTGACAGCAGAAATGAGCCAAAGTCTCTAGGGACATCACCCCCCCCCCACCACCACCCCACCGTCAGGAGTGACAGATGGGTCAGCTCACTGCTGCGTTGACTCCACCCACCGATTCGGTGCAGCTACCCACATCCCCGTGGCCCCCGATCGATTTAGCGCCTGTTTGTCAGCTCTTCATTTTATATCGTTTTCTCTTTTTTCTTTCTCAGCGCTTCATCATAGCAATGCCAGTGACTGCTACTCAGCTGGAGGGGTCTCTCCCTCTTTGCAGGAGACAGGAGGTTTCGATGGGATTACCGGTGGTCCCCTGGAGCAGTGCTAGGATAAGCCTCCTTGGTCTGTCAGCTACATGGCTCCAGCAAGCAGAGGCAAAAGAAAAATGGCATACCAGCCTTTGACGGCCCCTATGTTACAGGTTTCGGGCAAGGTCAAGGACTATGTTGAAAACATACAGGGTTTAATGGCAACTGAGTTGGAGAACAGCTGTAATGCCTTGTTTTCAGTCTTTTAATTGTCTATCGTTTCCATACCACAAAACAGTTCCTGACCAAGTCCTTACACAACCAAACACCCCAACCACACTCAAGTTAGTGATCAGTCATCATCAGTCATCCTGCCCACCCCCCGTTCACTATATCTTCCCGCTCTCTGCTCCCTGCCCTGCTTACTGTATGCCTCCACCAGCTCCACCTGCATGCTGTATGGTACTAGTGGATCTGGCAGCTCAGAAAAAAAGCTCTTCATAGCTCCTGCCACCGTGTTCACAGTAAAGTCCTTCTCCACCAGGTCCAGGTTGTGATCTGAGAGACAACAGTAAAAGACAAAGAAGGTGTTAGTCTCAAACTCATGCCCAACCTCAAAATCCTCACAGAGAAGCCCTCCTTCTGATGAACCCAGTCACACGCAAAAATGCACACTGTACTGGTGCTACTCTCATATTGACTGCAAAATGGCACAGCTGCCTTGCCAGACGGCATCATTATGGCCACCGCCGTCATCATTAGCGCCACAGAGCCACATCTGGGGGACGTTCATCACACCCTCACAACAAGAGGCCTGGCAAGGCCATCGTGCCAAAGCCTGACAGTGTGTGTGGAAATCACAGGCGTCCCTGTTTGCAGAGAATGGAGCACACAAAGCTTGTCCCCGCCCTCCTGCTTAGAGTAGAAAGAACATTTCCGCTTGCCAGCACCTGCTCGTAGTCCCTTGTTCAGACAGTTTGGCGGACTTCCATTAGAGCAGTAATGCTCAGCACAGAATCTGATCACATGCGCTCATGTTATACGTGACCTTTACTGACCTTACATCCAAGCAATTAGCTGTGTCGGATGTTCACTTAAGCTCTGTGGGGTATTAATATGGATTAACACACCGGCTTTATATTTAACACCAAGTGCATTTTGTACTGTTTAGGTATGTAAATCACTGAAGTAATTCTACACTTTGCCCATAAGGGTAAGCAAGGGAGTCTGAAGCGGGAGCGAACTCAAACACCGGGTGCTGCTACTGAAAAGTAGGAGACAAGTGTAATTACTGGGACAGCCTTCATGCTAAGAATTTGTTTTCAATTAAACACAGGGATGTGATGAGCATGTCTGCTGAAAGAAGGCAGAAAGTTAATTTAAAAAAAGCTCACTCATGATTAATTTCTCTTGATTAGAAAAAGCACTTGAATCCTGATAGGTCTGTTGTTTCTCTCTAAAACAATGCCCACCCAATGCAAGTACCCAGCATCTCTTCTGCCCTTGCAGAGCTGAATGGGTGGTCAGGGTGACTGGATGAACAAAGTCTTGGGGGAATTGGCAGGTGAAAGGCATGGTGAGGGCATTGTTTTTAACCGCAGATGGTCTTGGGTTCCATAATTCTTCTTTTTAAATGTAATGTCACCTACCAATGGAAGGCCCTCATTGATTGGACACAGATTCTCACCTCAACTGTACCGGTATAATGCATGATTCATTAAGCAAACCTTTTCAGTAGGTAATAACCTGAGCCCCCCACACACATACATACAACCCCCTCATGCTCAGAGACTGTTTCCATGCTCCACAGAGTGTTTCAGTGAGAGTACAAAGTAGACAGGGACAATATTCCCTCATTTCAGGATCAATGATTCCCTACTGTACCACGTTAATTAAAATGATCTGTTTTATATTGCGCATAAAGATACCAATATTACACATGCTTAAACAGGGGCACCCAACATGACACATAACAGTTGTATGAAAGGCACATTTAAAGAAATATACATTTTTGTGTTCCAAACCTTAACCAGAGTTGTCATGAATGTTAAATAGTGATTAAAGCACTATGGACCAGCCTTGCTATTATATATACATTTTTTGCATGATGCAAGCAATGTATAACTATTCTGACTTATAATGAAAAAACAGAACGTGCATTATTTTATTTTTGAGTACTTTTTTTTGGATTCGGCCATGTGATTAGTGCATGGGATGATAACTCCCCGAGCCATGTGGAAACATCCTGGTGCATGTACTGGTATGCATATACTTTTAATAAAATGGCACATCTGAATTTAATTTGTGTGTATGTTGCATTAAACAGACAAAAAAGTAAAACTAAGTATCACAGCAGTCTCAGGATAAAGGGCTCTACCAAATAATTTTTTGTGTGCATCTGTATTCCTTTTTATTAATCTTGGTTTTACACTCCACTACTGTAGGGAGTAGTTGGCCAAATTGGGTTTTCTGATTTTTGATTCCCTCTGGGTAAAGACCCAAACCAAGGCTTGTGAAATCTTGATGCTAAGATTGCACTGCAATAATATATTTGATCAAGGTGTTTGAGCCATGCTGTCAGCAATGATAATAATGTGTTTGAGTTTTTAACACACTCCGGTATGAACTAAGCACCTAGATAAGTTCAGTCTAACAACAGAGGCCAACTTCCATCCATATGGAGTCAATCACACACCCGGCAGCAGCAAGTCAGCAAAACTCACCCTGCTCAAACTGTCTCTGCATGCTTTCCATCTCAGCCTTGTTCCCACTGACCCGATAGATGCCCTCTGTGCTCAGCCCTGCAATGAGGAAGAGGGGAACAAGAGGGTGAGATCACACATTATAGCAACACATTAGGGTAGAGAGTAGTATACTGTTTACAACTACCATCTTGCAATGTAAGAACCCAGATTAGAATCTTTCCTTTTACTGCAATACCCTTGAGTTTGGTGCTTAGCTCATAACATGGGGGTACATAGCATCTTAAGCCTTTTTAGGCAAATGAGTGTACTAAATTACAGATAATAATAATAATAATAATAATAATAATAATAATAATACAGTTGATTCCACTTAATTGAATATTAGATAAGTTAAAACTGTCTCCACAGTACTGTTGTCCTATTAACTTTAGTGTAACAAATTTAAATAAAGTGGATACCTGATAAATAGATAATTTGCTTTAGTGGATCAAACTGTAAATCAGTTAAACTGTGCACCACCACCAGCATGGCTTGTCACTTTTCAGTCAGCAGTTGGAGGGTTGTGTTGGTCGTGTAAGTGACTGTGCAGCTACTGTACAAACCACATCGCAGAACGGTGAAAACAATTATCACGAACCACATAAACCACTGAACTGGCTACAAACTGTGATCTGATGAGATAAAAAACTGATATGCAACAAGTTGTGTTAAAGTATATTTACTCTTTCAGGGATTCAGCAACAAAACTTTTTTTGTAATAAAACACTTTATTAAAAAAAGTTGCTGATTTATGACTTCCTGGTCATTTCAGAGGATGTAGATGATGGTGATCCTATAAACACTACCCCTCCTCCTCCTTTACCAGCAGAGGCATTAGAAGTAGTTGAAATCTTGCATTGTTTTACAGGGGGGGGGGGGGGGGGGGGAAG
>UFQX01000552.1:155348-237626 GCA_900497675.1 Arapaima gigas | reverse complement strand
GGGGGGGGGGGGGGGGGGGGGTGCAAGAGCCACAAATCCTATGAACATTTATATGAACTTTAAGCAATTGAAGTTGGATGAATGAAAAAAATACTATGTAGCACTGAAGGACTATTTTGTGAAGACATAGCAAACACTTTTGAAGACCAGTACATGTACAGAAATTATAATACTTATAATACCTTCACATAACTGTATGTATAGTCATTGTTCTTTGTTTCAGCTGCTAATTTCTAGCATGTAAAAAACATGCAGTTAGGGGACTACTCCGCATCACTAGATACCGTGGGTCTGGTTCTAAGCATATCCACTAAAGTAGACTCTGAATAACAATACTCTAACAACAAAAACCACCACCACAACCACCAATGCCAGGACAGGATAAGTCAGAAAGGAGGACTCATTTTACTGGGCGTACACCAAAAAAAGACATTTTAATAGATGTTCCACCAAAACACACACACTGCACTGGTTGCCTTGCCAAGACACATACTGGTTACTTCAAGAAGGCTCATACTAGAATAAACCTCAAAGTGGTTTATTCTTTTTCTGCATGATTTCTGACCTACTGCTGTTTATTAGAGTTTAGAGGTGGAAAATGGCAGGGGGTACAAGCATCCCCAAAAAACAAAGGCAAAGACAGGCTCCCTGGTGTGAAGCACACACTGGCAAATGCACCCAACTTAACTGCCAAAGCAACAGAGCTTCTGGGCAGAACCAAAAAAACAAATACTTAGGAGACTTAGACTGGCTAAAGTGTATCCCATGCAGAGGAACACGCAGAGCACCTTGCTAAAACATTGTTGCCACCTATGTGCATAGAGGATGTGTCCACACCTGCCTCATCCCCCTGCATCCCAGCCTTATCCCAGCAACAGCAGGGCTTACAAAAAAAAGGGCGTCGATAAAGAGAAGGACTGCAAGCTGTTCACGGAAATAAGGAGCCTTGCTGTCAAAGCAGGCCGCATCGATTGTCCCCCTAATCAATTACCCACAAAAAGCTTTAATAGACACCAAGTGGGGTGGTGGTTAGAGAGTGCTTCTGTGAGTATTGGGGAGGAATGGGGTGGTCTGGGAGGAGGATGGGAGTGCAGAGAGGTGCCACTGCAGGAGTGTGAAGCAAAGGAGGTGACACTGCAGGAGAATGGATAAAAGGAAGGGACACTGCAGGGGTGTGGAGAAAAGGAGGGGACACTGAAAGGGTGTGGAGAGGAAGTTTCTCTAGCTTTCAGACTGCCCAGTGGCCCTACAACTGTAAGGCCTCAGGAGGACTTCATCCTTGCTGGGGAAAAGGGGAAATACATGCAATCCTGCAATTTCCTCAGCATTAGGACAGCAAGTCATGTATCAATTTCAGGCACCACTGGTTTATGCAAATTTTTTTCAAAGATGGAGAAGGCTTGCTGAAACACTAATAGAAGGAACTTGCAAAAAAACAAGCTCTGAGGACCATCATAAAGGCTTAAATGGTCAATCAAAGGGAATAATCTGAGGTTGTACAAACAGCTACACACTGAGTGCTTGTTCTGGACAGACCACATGTACCAATCACTCCCCTGTCAATTTTGCCCCATAAAGCTGTTTGGATCATATCTATATTATTAATACAGCTATGTTTTTGATGAGGGAAGCATAATAAGTTATGATGTTGTGTTCCATAAATCATAGACATCTGAATGAATGAAAACAGTCTGAGTGTGAGATAATTGACCAAGTGCATTTTGAGATCTCAGACAGTGGAGCAAATGATGGTCCTGGGGCCATGCCCTGGTAAAAACCAGCAGACCGTCACCATTTCCTGTGACTGCTGCTTTGGGTCATGAACAAGCTCATCCAGGCGACACAAGAGGAGTCCTTGTTGGCTGATTTCATAGAATCTCATTTTTATCTGTAACTTCTTTGTACATCCTTCCATGCATTCTCCTGTCCTCTCACTGGCCATCTTTCCTCACTACCCCTGCCTCCAGTCCTTCTAGCCACACCCCCTTTGCCCTTATCCCCCACTCTTTAAGAAAAATTGCATAACAGATTATGGATAACCCTGTTACTGGTTCCACAGCACAAATCTGAAAACTTTCTGTGGTGCTCTGGAAACACAGTCAAAGCTCTGCTTTCCCATTCCATAGATACACAGACAAAATAAACACCTCTTCTAAGACTCAGCATGAATCCAAGAAAATTTTAGTCTTGATTCATTATTTCATCTCTCAATTTTTGCTGCATATATCAATCCAAATGCATATAGAGAACCAGACTTCTGCTGCCTAAACTAAAAATGTCAATGAGAACATACAGTAACTCGGGAGTGTCTTGTTGGTTTTAGATGAGCCCCAGCAAAACAGCCAAAGCACAACTGGGAGCAAATGACAAATTGTCTTGCAGGGAACCAAGAAAAGGTCTCACAGAGCTGTGTCACACTCAATAGTCTGCCTTTCATATCTTCACAGCAGGGTACAACAGATAGCACAGTGGTTTAAAGGACTAGATTTGTGACAGATAATTCCATTTTCCTTGCTACTGTACATCTGAGCAAGGTCTCAAATTATGTCCTAGTGTCTAACTATACAAAAAGTACTAAAATTTTGTAAGCTATGCATTTTTGAAAAATGGCATGTGTGACCACCACAATATAATAGATGGTTGATGAAGATATTTATGCTGGCCACAAAGGACACACAGAGATTAAAATTTTCACTTCAACTGCTCCTACACATTTTTACCTTTGTCTTGCTTTTTCTCTCACTCACTTACAAACATCCACCCTGTGCATAACACTTAAACACTGAATTTTTGACGAATGCAGCTAAGTGACAACTTCCCGATGGTCCAAGTTCACTAGCTCTGACACCAATTCCAATCAATCAGGGGAACAGATTGGGTGACTATGAAGTGTCATGGCCGCCAGCTATGGGAGCTATTTTCAAAGGTCCCTGTGCTGTCCCTTCTGCTCCTGTTGCAGTGTGCTTGTCTGCTTGGTGCCTGTGTCAATAGGCATGCATGCCCACACATGCTGAAGCGAATTCCTGGTCCAACATTTCTAGAAGGACACAAGTGACAAGAAGAAGGAGAATCGGCTGAGAGGAAAAGAGGAGCCAGTAAAAAGACCCTTACACATGCAAATGTGAGAGGAAAACGAAGAGAGCATGTGAAAAGAAAAGGAAAAACAGGAAAGAAACACGATCAGGATGAGACAGGATGAGATTGTTATTCAGACAGGACCACGCACAAACATATATTTGACATCAGAATGATAGGAAGGTAAGAATATACAGCAGACATAACAGAAAAGCTTGTGGATTTCCTAGTTCATAAATGGGATTCAGCCTTACAGTGAACCCCTTTTACCAAGAACCTGCCTTATTACATTTTTCTTCTCCTATTAAGTTACTTTTAAATGCATATTGCTTTTGGGATGTGAGTTATCAACTTTGATAACTTTCATATTTCAAAATTAAAATAAAAGGATTACATAGCAAGTCAGGACAAGATGCTGGGAGGACTTTAATCTGTCCAATTTGCCAGACAACTGGTAAGATCATATAAAGAAATGCAAAGTCAGAAAATCTTTCGCAAACAAAAACAATATACAGGAAATTCCAACAAATAAGTGATGCTATTTTTTTTAAAAATCAGAACATACCACTATTGTAGTATTTCTATGAAAAGAAAAGTAGGATTCTAATGGTTTATGGATATAACCCCTGTGAGAGTTTGCACTGGAACCTGCTGTGCATATAGTCTATGGAGCTGCCGTAGACTGCTGGAGCTGGACCCTGGCCTTCAAGGGAGTTATCCGAGATCTGTCTGGGGGCCATTTCAGCAGTCTGCCTCTCATGACAAGCAGTGCTGAGCCCAAAAGGCTGCCCTAATTTCCTTGTCCCTGATATTGATCTCAGCCAGAGAGTTGGTGAGCAGAAAGTGACTGCAGGAGGTTTGGTGTCCCTCAAGCCCTATGTAAATCTAGGGGGATGGAACAGGACAGAAGAGAAAGGCGAGGCAAAAGTAAGGAAGTCGAGAAAAGAAAGGGAGGAGCATCAGAATTAAATAGAGGTGGGGAGTGACTAGAACAGGGAAGGGAAAGAGAAATTGACCAGATGAATGGAGGATTAAAAAAATTGCAACAGAAACAGTGGTGTACAGACAACGAGAAACAATGTAAATAAGACAACCAAGAGGCTGACAGGACACACCCAAATGGCACAGGAGACAAGCTGATCGTGTCACCAGTCCTCACTTCCTTGATAAACAACCTTGGCCCAGCTGCTGGGCTCTAAGTCTTGGCACAAAATGCATTTGCCTTGATATGTGGACTGACCTCCACCCTCAGGCACATGGTGGCCATTTGATCTAGTCTGTTGGACAGGGGTCTCAAAGAGGTCATTGCGCAAGCAGACATTCCATCATGACGGCGTGTGGAAAAGCCAAGTCTCTGCAAGAAACTGATTGCTAATCCTCAAGTGGAAAGCTGGTTTCATGGGGGCAGAGACTACAGGAAAATGCAGGATCATGCTGTAGCAAAGTGCAAATATTCCTTTGATTACTTGATTATGTGCAGCAAAATGCAATTTGTGATCTTTGGAGATACCACGTCTAAACTGATCCAAAATGTTTATTTCACAAACGTATCATGCCTTAAAGCTTTATCTTTTTTTGGTAGAATTTCTCCAGAGGTTAGCAAAGGTTCTTCCATTTCACTGACCCAGATGTCTGCATTCATGAACCACAACAAGCCACTAGCACACGAAGAGATGATGTAAACAAGTCATTGTGTGACTACCACTGGCTGTCTTTAGTCTGACCTGCTTCACTGTTCATCCTAAAATGGGTTATATCACATAATCCCTGCCTGCTCCCAGAAGGACACCAATACGACCCCAGGAGTTCTAGGTTGTACTACTTGGTAGACTGTCTAA
Source organism: Arapaima gigas (assembly GCA_900497675.1). Classification (NCBI taxonomy): domain Eukaryota; kingdom Metazoa; phylum Chordata; class Actinopteri; order Osteoglossiformes; family Osteoglossidae; genus Arapaima; species Arapaima gigas. Next base: position 232,713 of record UFQX01000552.1, on the reverse strand, counting down.
TGGCCAGCCACTCTGCCTCAAGGGGCTGAACATTTAGTTATTATTTCTCGTAATCAGAACTGCAATACCGCAATGGTTAACTGTCACAGAGCAGTAAAGAACGCACAGGGCGAGAGCACAGTTGCACTGGATAAACATTAATAACCATAATGGATGAGAAGCACCTCTAAACGGCATTCCTTAATGGCCGTTGATTTGGCCAGCAGCTACCCATGGGTAATGTTCTCCCATGAGGCCATGTTTCACTGTGACAGGAATAAACAAATGCCTTCATTTCAAAGAGTCAACTGAAAAAAGTTTATTGAAGGAAGGAAGGGGGCTCCAATACATGGTTTATAACATTAGCTGCAGCATTATGCAAATACAGCACAGAGTGTTCTGCATCTCTGACTCTCAGAAATAATGCTCATCTAACTGAGGACTGCAAAATGGAGAATTTGGCCATCCTCACCTGTAGCCTCGATGTAGCGGATGCACTTCTCAATGAAGAGTGGAATGGGCCGGTCAGCTGAGACCACATTGATGAGTGGAACCCCAAAGTAATTGCTCTCAAGCGGTTTGGAGATGGAGTGTCGGGGCTTCAGCCTTGTTTTCTGCTTGGGTGAGAATCACAGAACTTGAGTTGCTGACACTGCAGACGTTGCCATGGTTCCTCAGTTAGTCTTACCATAAAGTCAGTTACTTTTGTTTAGTTGAATATTTTCTGCTAGACTACCAAAATCACAGCACACAGGTCTAAAAAAAGACAAAAAAAGCATGCACACAAACAGGTTCCTATTATTCTACAATGGATGTCCTACAGCCCTTTGATTAAAATGTTCTTTAAATGACCATTCTTCAGCTAATTCTTTTTTTTTTGCAGTCTTTCTTTTAATTCCTTTTTTTTTAGAACCAGATAATTTCCTTTTTGGTCCAAAAATGCTTTAAGTAACAAGTAGTTTAATCCTCAGTTAAGCAAATGTCAGTCACCTGTAACATCTGTAAATGTTTAAAGACATGTTAACAACAATGACTTCACTGTACTTTCATGTCTCACCCAAAATTCACTTCCCCTGGTCATCGCCTCCCCAGACATAAAGTCTCCTCTATTGCAGATTGCTGTGGACAGCTGAACACAGCTCTAACTCACTGATAGGTGAAAAAGTTGCATCATACTCATTAACAAAGCACCCATGCTTGTCCCTCGCTCTTAGCTGGTGCACCCATTATCTTTTAATTGGTATTTTGGCCATCGATTCCTTTTCTTTTTATATATCTTCCCTGTTACTTTTTTCTTTTTGTACACCACTCGAGATCTCTTTGTATAACAAAAAAAAGCTGTTTTCATAACAGTGCAAAAAAAGTGGAGAAAAAAATACAGCAATTTGTTCTTTGGTTTGGTGCTATGCTATATGTATAAAACTGATACTGCTGAAGTCTACATTGACTCTGATGACCAAAGCCCTGCTTGCTTTCCATGTGCCAGACTACCATTCTATGTGTCCACTTATTCTACTTCTCTGTCTTGTAACTTGACACTGAAATTCCACTCAAAACTTCAGACGGGGTGTCTTGCCAACATGCTCAAAACAAAAACAGAACCATTTCCCAAATTCTAAATCCATTACACATCTTTATAATCGGCACATTTTCCTGTAAAGGGTTTGTTTTCCGCCCCCACACAGCAGGGAAACAGGAACACAAATCTGTCTCGGTTCTTTCCACTGCTCTTACTATATGGCAGAATGTTTGAAGGACTACTAGAACTTCGACTTAAGGCAATACAATAAATGTAAAAGAGCTAACTTGACACACAAGCAAGGAGATTGATTCAGGCTTCACGTCAGCTTTATGTCAGGCTTTACAACGAAACTGGCAGCTACACTGAAGGATGTAGAGGAATCTGACAATATTCAGTACACTATCAGAAACATCTGCTGGTTTCTCCAGAGACATGACGTTGGAAGATTTCTATAAAACCAGTAGTATGGAATACAGGCTACTACAGTCCCCAAGGGCCACTTGCTCAGTGTAGTTTTTACAATTTTTATGGATTCCTTTCAGTCAAGAGCTTGCCTCTTAAGAATGGGAAACAGTTGATGCAGTACTTTGGTTTCATTGTCGCTCAAGTTGGGTAATAAAAGATGCCAAAAGTGGTGTGGAAATCAGACTCCTGCTTCCAGGTGATGAAGAGGAGAAATTCTTTTGTTACTTTGAAATATTTCTAGATGCTGCACTGCATCAATGTTTAGGGGTTCCAGCAGGGTAGAGTTAAAACAGGTCAAATGCATAGTAGTCTTAAAGGAGCCCTGGAATGTTGGAAATTGTTCTTCCCTCCAATCCCCATCAGCAAATGTTTCTTGCTACCATTGCGGTATACTGTCATCTACAAACAAAAATTGGCCCTTGCATTAATCCAATCTGCTGCCAGACATCCTGGCTGAAGGCTGTGATCCAGACTGGACCAACCAGCCATGATGCCTGCAGGTTACACAGGCAGAGTGGCCTTCAGATTAGAGACCAATTCCAAACTGGATATTCTAAAGGCTAAGGGTTTGGCTCAGACAAGATCTTCTGTCGTAAGCTAGTAAATAAAAGAGGACACAAAAAACTGTGTACCCTCAGTACCAGGTTTGCAATTTGTGATTAGAGTTTGGGTCAGAGCTCTGATTTAATCCTGGATAAAGCAGAGAGAGGGAGGGGCAGGAAAGGAGGAGATGAGGCAGATGCTAACATCCTCTTTCACCTTAACTGCTTTTCATTTTGTTCCTGGCTACCAGCCTCACAAGGCTTTTCAGTGTGGGTCCTATTTTTTTTTTCTCTAATCAAAAAACATACATGGTGTGAGCCTGCACATCAAAAGTCAGAGGCAGATAAGTGCAGTGTCCATTTCACTGAAAAAAATTGCAACGCGACTCACCTCACACAAGGACCAGAGTGACCCAAACAAATATATTTTAATCATATTTAAAACTGTCTACAACAGAAAAAAAGACTGATCAAGTCAATGAAAATTATCCCTCAGCATACAAAGAGTTGAGTTATTATGGACCGCAAAGGCAAAAAAACAAAGACAAAAACAAAAAAGCCTACCTTTCACTAATCACACTGTGTTAGATATGAGAGACAATTTGAGGTGAGGACACTCCTTAAAATCTATTTAATTTCATTCAAACATGAGATCTTTATCTGTAAATTACTTGACATGGCATTCAAAATACTTTTAAAATCTATGTAATGCAACCCATTCTAAAATGTTGAGTACTATGTCAGTTTTACAGTCTCTTGTGCAAAGCAACATTCATTTAGATCTAAATACTACGAGCCAAGTGGGTAAGCAGGAAGATTTTACGGTCATTATCCTGAGTCTCACAATTGCTTCTAATTGCAGTCAACACACACACACACACACACACACACACACACACACACACACACACAAAAAAAAGAAAACAATCATTCTGGAGCTGTAGAAACATTTTCCTTGTGGTTAATATACATCTGCATAAATAAATGCTTTTAAAATATATAACATAGGCATTCACATACCTTCCCAGTTCTGCGTAGACTCTTTAGGATGTTCCTCCTCTTGGAGTCCTCGCCTTCCTCACTAAGGGAGTTGTCTCCTTTCAGGGCACCCACCTCATCCTCCTTGGCCTTTGGAGGGCCTCCAAACTCATCATCGCTGCAGATGGAGAAGCTGGTGCGAAAGCTGCTGAACTTACCAAGCCGCTTGGAGCGGTCACGGTATAGCTGGGGCTTTACCCCTAAGGCTGACAGCTTGCGTCTTCGCTCCAGGGAACTACTGTCTGCCTCACTGTCTGAACCATTGCCACCTCCATTGGAGTGCATCTTGTTGGCATTCCTGATGGTGATAATCTTGCCCTGTGTGCTGTCATGGGGCACTGAATAGATGTTCTCCTCCTCTGTGGGGCGGGGTTTTGCTACAGCATCCATTGGCTCAGCATAGTCTGAAGGGTCATAGCCACCATCCCCACCTGGTGCCCACGTGACAGCAGGGGGCAGCGAACGGCGATTGACCCCTGAGTCCATGTAGGGCCCCAGACTGACTTTGCGAAGAGTAGGTTTGGGTTTCACTTGGGGGGGTACTTTGTTGTTTAGCTTGTTCTCAAAAGTGCTAATCTCAGAAATGACAGAAAAGGTGTCACTAGCCTCCAAGTCAGACATTTTGAAGCTTCCACCATGAGAGGTGAGGGTGCCATCGTCCCGCAAGGAGGGATATGGAGGTGAGGGATCCACATCATCTTCTGAGTCTACCAAGGTAGTAACAGGACTGGGAGAACCACAGCGGGGTGACTGAATATTTTCATTGGCACTGCAAGCTTCTGCGACATTGTCATACATGTGCGTGGCCTCAACAATATTTCTCTTATCCACAACTTCCTTGAAGAATGGCTGGAAGAGGTCTATTCGGTGCAGACCACCAACTACCCCACCAGGCCCACACACTATGCTGTTGAACCGAGCCTCTATCTCATGTGCCAGCTCCTGTCCCTGGAGAACTTGCTCTTGGGCAGCCTCACACTCTGTAAGTTCTGCCTGGCTTTCCCCTATAGCTAGCAACTGCACCGGTATGATGTCCTGCACTTCACACAGGAAGGCACACAGGGTTTCCAGGGAGGCCTTTCGACATGCTGAGTACACTGCAATGTAGCCATGCACTAGTCTTGTTTTACGTAAGGAAAATGATGAGTGGTAGGACAGGAGAGAGAGCTCAATACATTGCCGCTGGTTGCCAACCATTAGCTCCAGAAGAACTGATGTACCACTAGATGGGCTGGAAGTCGGTCTGCAGTGCTGTGGCAGCAGAAAGGGGGAAAGGAGTTGGTCCAGGTCATAGGGGTCACCACACATCAGACACATGACAATTCGAAGGTCTCCTTCAGGGTTTTGTTGCTGTTGGGAGTCTCTAAAGCTTGAAGATGGAAGTTGTAAGGGTGGGGAGCTACTACCAAGACTAGAATTTTTTCGAGACTCAAGCAAGTTTTTAAGAACCTGGTTGATTTGCTTCTCATTTACATTGCGCCCATAGCCAATACCTGCAGATGCTGGTTCTAAAAACCCACACTGTAATTTGTTGGCTACCTGGTGTCCCTGTGCAATCAGGCTGTGTGTTGTTTCCCCCCCAATGTCCGTTACTGAGCCCACACCTCGTTTGGTGATTAAAAGAAGTGACATGGGGAGTTGAGCTAAGTGGTTCTCTTTACGGCCCAAGGTGGACTCCCGAATCTTCTCAATACTCTCTACAATGTACGATAGGGACTCCTTGGAGTTGTAAAGACAAAGGCAGCCATGTGGAGAAAATGTTGGTGTGTGAAAGGAATTCACTGGCAACCGCACGTTGCCCTCAATAGGCCGCAGTGCCAGTTCATACATTTTTCCATCCAAAACGTACCGATCGTCATTTGTGCACAGTGCCCGAATTTCATTAGCCAACTCCCTGGCTAGACCATCCTTACCCAGGATGACCAGGTTGATCCTATCACCAAACAGTGACTTCTGGTTAGCATCAAAAAAGGGGTAACGTGTAGGGAACCGAGAGGCTAGGACCTGTTCGATTTTGCTGTCCACACAATTTGGACTGTTAGGACAGGTTTCTTTCGTTGGGTGGTAAACAAAATGGATATGTTTGAGGACCAGTGCATCTCTCTCTGCTTGGAGCTTCTGCAAAGCTTTGAATCTCTGTTCTTCCCCGAGCACTTCTTGAATTGCACCCATCTTTTCTTTGCTGGGCTTGGCATCTACCTCTAACTCATAAAATAGTTCTGAGTACTCCAACAAGAGTTCTTGGAAGTCCTCCTTAGCATGGTCAATGATCTCCTTCTGGTGCTTATTATAAATATCAAGGTACTCAGCCTCTTCCAACCACTGATAGAACTCTTCGTTCATGATGAAACTGCGGGCTTCTTCCCAGGGCCTTCCAGGTGTGACAAAGGGTGAGGTTTTCAGCTTTTCCTTGAAGTCCCAACGCATTTCTGCACGCTTGCGCTCAGTGCGTAGGTGTTCTAAGTGACTTTCAAAAATGGCCTCTGCTTCAGGGGTTTCTAACAGATCCTGTGGAATTCGTTCATCTTCCATGTTGTCAATATGGTCTGTGGCATCCCAGGGTGTGTCATCCAACACCACAAACCAGTGATTAAACTCCCGCTTAGTTTCGAGGACCTTTTGAACTCCAGACCAGCTTAATCGGTCAATCTCATCTAGATCAGGAACAAGGGATACAAGAGCTTGTGGTAAGGTGCTGAGATACATCTTGCGCCGCCTTTCTATATGCTCCTGTTTGAGCCGATACACATGTTGCTGAAAGAGCTTTTTGGCCTTAAGTGTACCTTCCAGGAAGACGTACTCCTTATATTCAGAAGATGACTGCATGCGACAACTAATATTAGGCCAAGTTTCTTTATAGTCCTTCACAATGCGGCTGACCAGCCACTCATATCGATCTTTTGCTGAGGCAATCTGTTGGCTTTGTTGCTTGAGTGCCTCAAAGTAGGGTATAATTTTGGGTTTTCCCCGGCTCTTGTCAATCAGCTGGACTAAGGTGAGGAAGGCAAGATCTACATTGACATTGGAACGAGCTGAAGTCTCGACCACTTGCAAGTTCTTCTTAGTCAGTGCAAAGGTGTGTGAATCTTTGATGTAGCGTTCCACCCCTTCATCACATTTACTGAGCACCAACACCACTGGCTTCTTCGTCTTAGCTAGCTGATTGTAGAGATTGGTGATAAACTTCATCTGGTCATCAAAGTTACGATTCATTCCCCGGCTCACATCCACACAAAGCAGAAAACCGTCCACCATTAGTTTGCCCTCAGGCATCTGCTTCTGCTCAAAGTCCTGCTCTAGCCCAAGCTGATCTGTACAGAAGTACATGAGCTTCTCTGCTGAGGCCAGCTTAGTAGAGGCTGCCCTCTTGATGTATGGTTGAAGGGCAGTGCTACGGTGTGGCTGGAAGGTCTGGTCATCAATGAACTCTGTTTGCTCCACCACATGTATACGGCATTCAGGCCCTTCCTCAAGTGCCCGGCCCACTTCCCCCCAGTACAGGAAGTGGTCATTGTTGACCACCCGGCCACCAAAGTCACTGGTGCTAAGCACTGATGTGTGGTCCAGGTAAAAATCATCAGCACTGGGGCGGACAAAGCGGTTGCATAGGCAGGACTTGCCTACCCCGCATTGCCCCTTCTCTTTCTCAGTCCCAGACAAACCAACCACAACCAGGTTGTAGGTAGGCACCCGGGCATCTGGTTTCTTTGCCATCATCATCGCTTACAGACAGTCATCCTGCAATGCCCAGATTCTTGGGAAAGGGGGCAAACAGCGAATGTTTCCATGCAACTGTTTTCAGTTCTTGCAAAGTTTTACTTGAAATTTGTTATGCATCAATTAAATGTTTGTTTTGTTTGCTTTCGTTCTGTAGGACTGTGGATGCCGTCTTAAAAAGTCAAAGAGGTATATGGATGGGTATGGTAGGTTAGAGTGGGGAAGGATAGGGGGGCAGGGAGAGGGAGAGAAGAGGAAAAGGAGCTAGGGCAAGGTAGGAGGGAAAGGGGGGGGTGGTGGTATAGAGATTATGCAAATGGGCAGTAGCTCCACTGACCCATCTTTTCTTCCCAGCTATGTTGCAGTGCAGAACGAGCAGAAGAGGGTTTCAGTGTTGAGCAGCCTAGAGGGAAAACAAGAAAATTATAGTTTTTAAAAAATGACAGCAGATGACACAGAAAAATTTCAAGGGCTAGTGAAAAACCAGAATACTCTTGGTAAGAAACAGCTTACAAATACAAAAATCAAGACATTGAATTAATCGTTTTTGGAAGGTTTGCATAAATTTAAAAACAAAAAAACGATGGACTGTCAAGTTAAACTTGCAAGTTCTTCTTAGTCAGTGCAAAGGTGTGTGCATCGCTGATGTAGCATTTCACCCCTTCATCACACTTAGTGACAACCAGCACCACTGGCTTCTTTGTCTTAGCTAGCTGATTGTAGAAGTTGAACTAATCATCCGTGAAAAGTTTGCATAAATTTAAAAACCAAAAAAGCATATAAGCTGTCATGTTAAACCAGCTAGTTGTGGGTAGAAAGATATTAATTTATACTATTACTCACAAAAAAGGCCATAAAAAGAACAAACTGCACTGCAGGCAAAAGCAATTCTAAAGCCTCTAATATTTTGGAATGCATTTAATAATGTAGAGATTTCAAAATGCGTGCACATATATGCAGTGAGGTGAAGGTTGTTCCTCTTATAAACAGATTAATTAGGTGACAAGGGAAACCCAGCTCTCTTTTAAAATGCGCAATGCTAGTGTTTGGCTGCTTTCCACTGAGTCTGAAACATGTTTTCATGAGGCCTCTCCACAGGCAGGAAGGAAAACAAGGGCCGCTTGTGTTAGCCAATGTAGCACAGCTAATCACATATGCAAATCAGTATACATTAACATCAAAACGTTTCCTTGACAGCAACGAGTGGTTGATTTCACATCATTCAGTGCAGACAGGGCAGGACGCACACGTGTACACACAAAACAAAATGCCTTTAGAAATGCCTCTTCTGTCTGTTTCATTAGGGTGACAACTAAAAAGGTACAAACACACAGATAAGATTCCACTGCCTATAACCTGCAGAAGCTACAATAAGGCCCCCCTGCCCATTGCCTTCTTACTTGGTTGTTTAGCATACCTACATCTCACCATTACTAATGGTGAGTAGAAGTTCAGATGGTTTTTTAAAGATTCTAAGTCAGCATAGAGTGCTTTATTGGTTTAATCTGATCATTAGTCACAGCAAGATGTAGACTAGCTCGCCCACAGTTAAAGCGAGACTTAGATTAGAAAGGAAGAAAACAGATATGGATCTCACTGGATGAAAAGTGACTAACTGCATTTCGGAAGGAGCCAAATACAAACTCTAACCCTGATGACAGTCACTGATGAGAGAATGATTGGTGACGACAAGCATTTGTACTTTCAGCACAGACTGTTGGCGAACAAAAGGCAGTAGCACCTAATGTTTTCGTGAGAAAGACACTCTGCATAAATTTTAAAAAGCCAGTAGAAAAACCCATCAATATGATTATGAAAGACAGTGCTCCTTTTTTTTTTTTTTTTTTTTTTTACAAAAGTAATTTGTGATCAATTTATACAGGAGAAAAATATCCAGTTTCTAAGGATAAAAACAAGCAATGTTTGAACTGACATGCTTGAATTTGCTCCTCAATACAGGGGAGATATTTGGAACAGTGCAATCATGGTTTATTCATAGATCCTTGCCTGCAAGGCTGTCTCCACATCACTGTCTTCCTCTATGCAATTAGAACGTAGATCAATAAGCACTTCCCATTGAGGCAGACAGCAGGCCCACCTATATCATGTGCAGGGTGAGAATAGAGATCACCCTTAACCTTATGGCTTACTGTAGCTGTAGAGGTCCACATAGTTGAAATGGTGGCTAGACTGGTTTTTCAGCTTTGGAAGACCAACAGGCAGTTTAAAAGGGGAAACATTCTGTATAATTCAGATGACAGGGTTAAACATTTAAAAAAATGCATAAGGGCACCTCTCTAATTGTATATTGGTACTTTATGTTTACAATCCACATCTGGATCTCAATTAGCCCCATGCCATAATATCCACCTATGGCAAAGCAAACAAAACTGAACTGGTAGGCCTATTGCCCTGGGCAGGTGACATTATATCCCTTTATTACTCACAGCACAAGCAGAGGGTTGTTCAAAGTATGCACATCAGTTGAGGTGTGTGCATGTATTCACCCCTCCAAAAATGACATGGGTCACGTGTTTTTTAGCACATACATATAAGAACTAGCTAACTGATTAAGGCTAAATTAAGTGGTGGGGACACTTACAAAGTTCAGTACATTTGGTACTGGAAAACATTTTTTCTTTTTAATTGGAGGGCTTTTTTTCTAAAGTGTGCCCAGATATTGAACTTAATAGACATAAGCTGCAGCCAACAGACTTTCAACAGACGTCATGGTACAAGTCTGCCTCCTAGGTGACAGATGACATTTTTAGCTACAGGTTTAAATCATAAAGCACCATTTTACTGAGCTTCTGTTGAAATCTGAATTATATCAAGTAGCACAAAAAGGTATCAGGCAATAGATAATTAATTTGACATCACAAAGCACAGCATTTACTCCATAATGCAGAACAACTACTGCAGTCTTGCAGGCTAGCCACAACTTTCTTGTAGTCAAAATATACTTGATCAATGTGTGGGTACAGCAAGTCCAACCACCAAAGTCAAACAAGTGCAAAAGTAGAAATATAACACATCTCGGACTGCATTTATAAAGTCACATGGGTCGTCCTCTTAGATTTGGCAATCAAGGTGTTTCCCTCAATAAACCAAGCTATTTCAAGTCCCTTTATCATTTAAACCAAATGTTTGACAATCATTAGAAGACATAATTCTGATTTATACAACTATACATTTTCCTCTTGTGATCAAATAGTTATGAACAAAACACTAGAGAAAGTGAAAACCAAAAAACCACTCAAATGGAAAACAAATACAGGTGAGGGCTTTAGTTGCAGCAGTTACCAGGTTGAAAAAATTGTTTAAAAAACTTTGATAAATGCTGCATGAAGCAGGATAGCACACTAGGTTTTGCTAGTGCATAACAGCTCCTGCATTGTTGATTCAGACATGGGTGTGAATCAAGCTCAGTTTACAAGTGTATATTTAACCTACATTCATATGGAGTTCCTCTGGGTACTCTGGTTTTCTTACACAGGCCAAAGATTCACTCAATGCATTTCATTAGAACTGATGACTCTAAACTAGTCTGTGATGCATATATGTAAGTGAATGAGTCTGATAACTTTGTGCTGGACTTTTATTTTGTCCAGCATGTATGTTTCCTCACACCTTATGCTTCTGGGATAGACTCTCAACCACCACAGCCCATCTTTTGACAACCCATTATTAAAATGATAGATAATGAAGCAAATACAGTAAAATATGACCTTGTGTCCCATAACCTCACTGGAATGAACGAGGAGAAACAGGTATAGGATTAAGGCAGGTGTGACTAAGATGGTTGAAACTCGAACTGTACTAGAAAGGCTGTGTATTTAGGAGTGAAAGGTGATACAGGGCTGCAGAGATTGGTGGAGATAAAACCCTTCAAAATACCTTCCTAAAATGCAGGGCTGTTAGGCCAAAGGACTCTATATCAGTAACTCCTTCAATAACCTTTGGGAGCCCTCGATTTTTATGCCTATCAGACACATTTTACACCTCCTGAGGTCCTATCCATAGCCACAGGACTTAAGGGAAATGCATAGGAATACAAGGGTGTCAATATTTTCCTAATGTAAAACAATATAACACAGCTTCTGACAAAATCCACAGCAATTACTGAAACACTATCTAAAATTTTACTAGAGTCCAGTAATTTTCAGTGTTCATGCTGTGCTAATTGGGCAGCAGCACTGAGAGAATCACAGCAGTTCAGACAAGTAGTGCGCTTGTCATAATATAAATGATGAAAATAAAAACTCACTTTTTCTTGAAAATGAACATACATTCTACCACTTAAGCTGCTCTAAAAAAAATCCTGTAAGAAGTGATGTTGAAGATGGCAACAATGTTGATGGCAGAAGCCAGGAACACCAAACCTACTTTAGTCTGCCTGAAGTGCTCATGCCTCTCCTTCACCATTTCAGCACTAATGTGTCCCTGAGATCCAAAACTCTCCCGCTATCCATCCTTTAGGTCCTCTCTCACCCTCCCTGTCCTTGATCTCTTGAGAGCTGTGCTCCATTAGCGCGAAGCCAAGGACACGGTGGGGCAGCTGGGAAGGTGGGGGCTTGGCAGACAGGAGCTCCTTTCCGGGAGATGGGCGTGTCATGGTCCACAATCAGGATCTAATCCTGACGGGATGGCCAGCTTCCCTGTGGATCACTGACTCATCAGATTGAACAGGTGCTTTCAGCCTTCACTTTTATGAGGCTGCCTGTGTATTTGCAATTTTTAATGTTATGTAAGCATCACACCACAGGGGTCAAAGGGGCTTACATGATGCTTGAATCCTGCCGGTGATCTACAGTGCTAATCCTTGCACACTTTGTAAGGAATATTTCTGAAGTGTATACAAACTGAGGTCAAACATCAAAAATGATATGCAAAAGAAGCAAATAATGTCCACCAAGCTGGAAAGCTCCTGTATTTAAGTCAGTCAGATTCCCAACTTAGCCTGTTTTTTAACTATAGACTAAGTCAGGATCCAGCAAGATGGCTGTTTTGAGGTGGGAACTGGACTGAGTGGATAGGCATCACAGTAAGGGCACTTCCTCTTCCTGCCTGTGAACTGCCAGCCTTAGCCATGTGATGCAGAAAAGAGGGAGTGGGGGAGGGCTGAGAGGACAGGGGTGCACAATACAGAAGATATTCCACAGAGTCACAGTTGGAATGAGGGAGAGTAAAAGAAAGTGGTGTGTGGGTTTTCAGTTTGACGCATGGCTTGGTATGCAGCACATTCTAACAAGACTCCAGGAGGGGGTCGCTTTGGGCAGAGTGCTTCTCTGATAATGAAGCTAAATTTAATTCAGTGAGGAACATGTTGATGACAGCTATTAGCCCAGAAAACTGCCTCCACCACACACACACACACACACACACACACACTTGCAGCTTGTTAGTGACACATTACCCCAGGAATAAATTTTTGCTGACCTTCCTATATCCTTTCAGTATTATAAAGTGCTCTAAGGCCGTATTTTACTTCTTCAACTGTACAATGTACTGTATACCAGTGCCAGAAGACAAAAGTGAAAAATACTGTACCAGTTAAAAGTTTCAGAACTCCTGGGCAACTGGACAAAAGAGTAAAAGCAAAGCAACACACTGGTGTCCTACATCTCTGGGAACTGCTGCAGAAGAGCAGGAAAAACATGTTTGCTCATTTGCTGTTCAAACTTTTTCAACTAAAGTTCATGTGAACAAAAGTATTTCCCAACAAGTGGACTCACACTCCTGACAGTTACAGTATGACTGCAATGAACTGGTGGTCTTGTCAAGGGTGCACCCTACTTCATGCTTTATGTTTCATTACATTGACTCCAGACCACAGCATCCCTGCAATGGACAAACAGTTATTAACAATGGATAGAGGAATGTACAACTGAAATAAAACTGAATTTCTCCAGAAATGAAAAATGTAGCTAAATTAGTGTAGATACATACAAATCGTTTAAGAAACAGCACTGCCCCATTTCACTGAGTTTTTCTTGCACCCTTGAGAAGCCTCCAGGTGCCTGTTGCATTCTAGATTCTGAAGGGAAACTTTGTTTGTCACAGCCATGGTGTGAAAGAAACAAGATGGTCATCCCACAGTGGCTCAAAAAACAGTTAGAACCTTAATACATGAGCACTAATAATGGCCATTTTAACACTTACCTGCTGCCTCATTTAATGAATTGGTCATTTAATGAGTTTGATGGCACAAGTGTTGCAGGCAGCATTCTGCTAGGCTGGGGCCTCTAAATCACAGCTACAGTTACCATTTTCACAAAGCTAGACCGATTTCTGACCCTAGGAGAAAGGCAAAGAGCAAGACTGACCTGCTTTCACCTCACACAGCTGCAAGTTTATGCAGCAAAGTGTAGCAAAACACAAACTGATGCAGAGTCAGTACTAGCACTGGGAGACAGTCATCTACTAAAGACCACAGGTGAGCTGGACAAAAAAAAAAAAAACATGCTTGGTTTCAGGTTGAGAGACCAGCACAAAGACAGAACACCTGGCAGTATTTGTTCAAATCCTAAGAGGGATCCTGCTGTCATACCCTTGGAAAAAATACTTAATCTCAAATGCTCTAGTAAATTTAACCCCCACTTCTGCTACGGACTGTCACTTCACCACGGCCTGTTCTGCAATAAACATTGAGGGACATGCCACCACACTTCGGCACAAAAGAAAAATATTAGTAGAAAAAAAAATGCCATGACAAATCATAAAGAATTATAGAATTTGTACACTATCCACTGACCAGCATACAGTACCAGTAGAATGTCTGGGTCCAATTACTGGAAACTAGTTTTTTCCCCCCACAATGGTCATTCAGTTAACAAGTCCGAACAGGAAATGAGCCGTCATGTCTTCCCAGCTATTCTGTAGCAATTCCCAGAGATTTAGGACACTTGTGGGCTGCTTTGCTTTCACTCTGCATTCCAGCTTTTCCCTGAATTCCAGTTTGTCCCATACAAGCAGGTGTATGCAAACTTTTCACTGGTTCTGTATAGTGAACTCTGTTCCAGCAAAGGCAGGGCAATAACACATGATCCAGACATCCTGGCTACAAATCCTTCTCTTCATCTGAGTCTAGTAGGAGCTACTAAGGAGGAGGAGAGGCATGGGAAGAGTGGCCCCCAGATTTACAACCTGATTGTACCCTCAAGCAGTACGCTTTATGAACAGCACATAACTATGACTGTTTAAACACCCTTGCACAATCACATGCTCAGCTTGTACATATTCATTCTCACTTTCCTGTTATCGACATATGCTGCTTTATTTACTGTCTACTGTACTGTCTATTTTTCCTATCCTTGTGCTATACTGCACATAGCATTACAATTCGTTTAAAATATTTTGGGCTATTTTATTGACCTTCTGCAAATGTTGGGTTACTTCACGCTATTGCCTAAATTTAGCTGTATTAAAGTATTTCTCTGTGTAGTGCTGCACACCACACTATCTACTGACCTGTTGCCCATCTTGTCTACTTTACTTAAAAAACCTTTAGTCTAGAATTTCACATACCCTCGTCCTCCATAAAAGCACACTAAATGCCCATGCAGACATGCTCCCTTAAAGGCCACTTGTAGCAGTTTAGAATCCACTTGAAATCAAAAGAAATTAAATAAATGAACCAAAGTTTTCCCACCAAGAGCTGGAATGTGTTCATGCACTGCTGGATCCTGAAACCAATTAAAACAGGACATGACAAGCACTGAAGCTCAGGGCAAGAACAAAACAAACTGTGTGGTCTGTGTGTGCGCATCTATAAACAAATTGAGTGACTATCCATTCACATCATGAAACAGAAAATAGATGAGCCTATGTGTATAAGATAACAAAACACACAGGACTAATTACACTTTTCTTGAATGTACACGTGTGAGGGTGTTACTGAACGAACATCTGTGCACTGTGTGGGGTACGGATGCTGAAAATTCAAAAGCATGTAATTCACAAGCCCCGTGCACACATGCTTTCATAAAAAGTGCGGACATTTACGGGCTTAGTGGACCAAGCACTTCTTACATTATGAGCCACTTTAACAAGCAGGCCTGAATTGTGAAGGGATACACAACAGACACAGTCCACTCAGCCACAAAGTGCCAACTCGGCCTCACTCTGCAGACAAGCCCCACTTGGCGAGCTAATAAAATGAGCTGAGATGGCACTTTAAAAGCTTTCTGATATGAGACGCCAAAATATACGACACTCGTTGCATGAACCACTAAAACGAGTAGGAGTTTATAATAACGAGAGTAGAAGGTCAACAGTGGCTCCTGACAACTACTTATAAACAGGTCAGTTCTCCATCCACAGTACTCAAAAGTGGCCCGGCCTGTTCCTATAGACCACTGTCATGGGAGATCCGCATTGCATCGAGAAGCAGTCAGCTACTTTTCTTTTTCTGTCTGACACAGACACCGTTGTGTGAAGCAGAATGCTGCATGGTGAGACAGATCCCTGAAACACATTTCTTCTTTTCTTTTTCTTTTGGCTGAAAGACACCAGCTATAGGGCACTGCCAAATTAAGGGCTTCATGGTAGAGGAAAAGTGCCAAAGACCTGACTCATTGCTAGCAGAGAGGAAAAAACACAAACAATGCAGTTAAAGACACCTGAACCCACAGCAGTGTCAATTAGAGGTAATGTCCGGTTACCTCGGCAACCAACCCCAGGGGCAACAGCAAGTGGTTTGCAGAAGCTTTCTTTTATTTATTTATTTTTTAAAATCTTTTTTCTCCCATTCAAATTCTGGGGTAATGTTTAATTTTATGAGGTGTGATTTGTTCAACATGTGTACCAAAAATATGAAGAGACCCCTTCTTTAGGGAACAATACCATTTCCAACTTGTGGCCAGGCTTCTGCGACAACCACAAAACTGCTTTCAGTATCTGGGCGTGGCTGCCGCAGCCTCACACCACAGCACATGCCAGGTTTTGCCAAATGTTGTGCCAAGTTCTTGCCTTAGCACCCCCCAGGCGACCACAGACCACAGTGTCTGTTCTCTGACGTTCACTGTAACTGAGCCTTCAGACAAGAGGATGTCATTCGTTTCAGTCTGGGCTGGATCTGCCTCAATGCTGCACTATGTGATTGATGTGCACACCAAGTGCACTGAACCCAAACCTGGGACAAATATGCAAAGTAGTTCTGCAGAACATCCAGCAGCAATAAGGCACTTCAGTCTCCCACTGGCACAGGAAAGAGCATGCATGTGTTTCACTGTTACTTAGGACACAAAACAACAACCTTTAGGTCAACGCTCCGCACCAATAAAGAAATCTTGGCAAAATAACCTGGAGCATAGTACTTTCCCTGTAGTGCACAAGCAACAGTATACAGCTTCATAAAGTAGTGAAAACTGCTGGATGTATTGGCAAGTGTCCACTAATAAAACAAATAAGAACCGAAAAAAGAACGCGCATCCACTGTCTCTTGAGAGGAATTAAAATCCATGCTCTTTCTTAATGTTATTCCTTTCAGAAATAGGTTCACTGATGCTGTTGATTTCACTCCAACCTATATCCACCCAGCAACAGTTGGCTGCCTCTGGCATATGGATCATAATGTCATTCCTTGAATACCCAGCCCGTGCCAGGGTGACGGCACTCTGGAGCTGGGGCAAACGTCAAGCAGGCTGTCTTGCACGTCTGTGGCAAGAGCTATCCTCCCTTTGCCTCAGGCTGGATGGCTCCTGCCAAGATCAAGTTTCTTACAGCTGGGGCTGGGTAAGGGGAGGTGTGGTGGTCTCTGCATGTAGGCAGTTCAATTAATAGTCTGATTTGCAAACTTAAGGAAGCCAAATGGAGAAGCAAAACAAATCAACTCTTTGGAAAGATCCCTGTCAAGTATCCCCACCACTTCAGATGACTGGGACTGGTTCTGTCTCTTCCCATCCATACCAAGTCTATGCAATTTAAAAACCACACCCACATCTCTACAATAAAAGACTCATGCCAGCTCCACCAGTCTAAGCAATAGCAGGGCGCAGTCTACATGAAGACTAGATGATGGCCAAGCATTGCAACATCACATCTTTTTGGCCAATAGCATGGATTCTATCAAAAAAGGACAGACAAAACACATACATTGACAGTTGTGTCCTGTCCTTGAAACCATCAAGGGCAATATACACAGCCTACTACCATATAAGTCATTATACCCAGTTTCTCTCCATCTCTCTTCTTCAACTCCCTTATTTTCTCTGGCATGCCTTTCATCGATTTAACATAGCCAACCAGATGTGTTGGTCACAATCATTTGTGCAGGTCCAATAGTTTGGTTGTGGCCTGAGTGTCCTGTCTCAATAACCATAAATCTGTTAAAACAAAGGAACAAAATCACACATATCTAACCATAGCACTTCCTCCTTATGTTTATTCAAATCAGCCCCCCTCTGTCCTCTCATAACAAATAAGATGATATGATTCCTGTTGTTGTCTTTACACAACAATCCATTTCTAAAACAAAAAGATTAAATTGCTATAATCTGTATGTGGGGGGGGTGTCACTGTGCCCCTTAATTTCCAGAAGGATTTCAGCAGAGCAAGTGACCAATAAAAAGTCAACAAACTTAACATGTTTGGCAGATAAAAGAAAAAGTGTGATCTTTCATGGTTCAGCAGGCACTTGCTGACCAAACGACTGAGAGTGTTCATTCATAACATTAAACAAGGAGGAAAAAGGGGAAATGTATGATAAAATCTTTTTTTCCCTGAGAAAAAGACCGGAAAAAAATAATTTTTTAACAACACAATTTAGGCAAGATAAACATTTGCTTAGTCTACACTTGGGAGCATGAACACTACAACAAAAAAGAAAGAGGGTAAATAACGCTTTAAATGAATCTCATAGAACAATCCAAAAAGTCTTGGCTATAGAAAGAACAGAGAGAGAAATTCAACACAAATCTGCATCTCTGATGACACCTAGTATACTGACTTAAGACAAATCATTCATTAAAATTGCCGTGACACTGAAGAAACATGAATATGTGACTTCAGCTTTGCTCAGATACTATGATAACTGTAGCAGTTAACCTGTAATTTATGGCTATAGCCTGGCTAGCAGACTGTAGATGTAAAAGATCAAACTTCTGGCTTCCAGTCAACAACAAAGATACTAGAAGAGACGACGAGAGTGGAAAGAAGGTGTTCAAGGTGGCCATCCACAGGGCTTACACGGATGTTTGTTGCGAATGATGTTGAACAACAAGGGACTGTTGTGTATAGAGAGTGCTGCTATCAGATTACCTAACCTTCCTGTCTGACAAGAAGAGCCTTGTGCTGATGTATCTTCTCCTGGCATCAAGCCTGAGTCTGGTATGCTTTCGGTTACCATTATCATTTAAATTCCCTTTTTACTCCTGGTCAGTACAGGTATGTTACAGTGATTCACGACAATCCATTTATACAAGTGTATATTTACCATGAACACAAATAAACATATTTCCACTCACTAATCCAGGTCACAAACCCAATTCCTGCTGATGTCAACTACTGTAGCCCCTGAAATTAATTTATGCACATGGATCTTTTATTCCTTTGGTGTATTTGCCATCTCACAGTTGTTGCATCTAGACATAAATCACTTTGGGTTTTTCAAACTGTTCACCTTCTGGTCATTCTGCTTTAGATCTGTTAACCCCCTTGTTTAAGGTGATCTTAACCTTCACAGAACCATTGTCAATGCTGATGACTACCAACAAGCCATATGTCCAAAGCCCGAGTTCCATTTTCTTTTTAGCTTTGTCAGATGAAAAACAATAATCTAGGAAAGGGTGTGTAGGTAGAGAAGGATCCTGCAACTGAACTTGACAGAGTGTGGGCTACTGTCATTAGGGCAGTCGGTCCGCATGCAACACCTCCATCAGGAATTTACGGCAAGCTCTCTGTCACCTTTGCCTTGGAAGCTTGTATTAGAATGGTTTGCTCAGTTCAAGTTTACATCTGACCTTTCAGGAGATACATATGAAGCATGTGGTGTTGAGAGTGGTTTCAGCAGGAGAGGCAGAAACACGTATCGCACCTGAGGTCAATTACAGTCATGGCGAGGAATGTGTTAGTAGAAAGTGTTGTGAAGCAATTCTGAGGGCTGTAGGTGGGGCAATGGAGGATTGGTGAGTTCACCAAAGCCAGCAGGTGGCTTACAATATCACAGCAGCTCATTGAAACCATCAGCAGGCTAAGGGTAAAGATGATTGCAGACCTCTCGACATCTGTTGGAAGAAGCTCTCCAGGGCAATTCCGAGGTAGCATAGCATGTGCCAGGAGCTATCAATTCACACAACTGCTTGACCTGGGATCCTGCTTTTTTTGGAATATGGAAAAAGTGGGGGCAGGTTCTAAAGCAAACAAAGGAGAGTGAAGGCAGGACACTAAAGGTCAGAGCACTGTACTCCCAGAAGCACCAGGGTATATATCATCCTCATACCATCAACACAATTAGAGTTGCACTAAGTAGGCCATAATGATACTCAACAGAGTCCCAAAAACTTTGCTGATAGCAAACAATGGCAGAAATTCATAAACTACCTCTACCAGGGAAAGCCACAGATCTCCAATGCTTCACCCTGTAAATAGGCCAGGTTTGTATTGCTTTTTGGATTTCACTGGTTATGAGAGAAAAGAAGCTGGTACTGCTTTGACTTATTGAACAGGATTCCATCGAGGGGAAGGAACACAATGCAAGAAATGCTCAGCCCTAAACAAGCCCAACCACCTTATTGCACACTTGCATCAGAACCAAGAAAGTGCTCCAGACACACAAGCCATATATGAGTGTAACTTCCCTACAGCCTGTTTGGCCTTACACAGATTTACAAATATATTAATACAACAAATCAATATGCTCAAGACTCTACAACAAATTTAAAAAAGGCAAAGCAAACTTCAAGTGATACAAAAGATATAGAGTGTATAATTGTGACTAATAAGCAATTCAAGACGACCATAAGGAGCATGTTTATAGACAGTTCTAACACAAGCGGACATCAAGACTTACAAAAGATATATTCGTTCTAGAATGAAAGCATGTAAAATATGCAAACAGAATATATTCCATGGATACCCTTAAATGTCTTGAATGCTGTTCTCTTAACTCTATGTATGTGTGATGAAGGCATTCTGTATCTCTGAACCTCTGTATGCATTTCAAAAAGTTTCCAGGCTCTCTTCTCACTGTAACACCCTCATATTTTCCTATCTCCATTTCCTTGTTTCCTAAAATTCATTCTGCTCAAGTGATACTTACCCTTTTCCCTTCATATTTTTCTTTTATTCCACTTTGTCATTAACTACATGCCATCCCCCATCTCCACCATTTTGTACCACTTTTCTCTTACCCCATCTGACATGAGCTTGCATCTCCATGTTACATTTGGACTTCTAAACACCATCCTGGTTCCCTCTCCCCATCTCTTCTCTGGCTTTCTGATGTCCTGTATCCAGTATCCATCCACTGATTATCAACCATCTTGTAACACAGACTCTTCTCCCACAATTAGGCTCTGTCAAGCTACGTGCAATGTAGATCAGTACATAAGCCAAGCATGACACGAAAATTAACATTAAGGATTGAGAAAACAGAGTGAGAAGGCCAGTCGTCCCATTAGAGGCACCACTGACAATACATCTTAGTTAAAATGGGATCCAACAAGAAGAATCAGATTGCTTATTCCTACCACCACTGCACAGTGCAGGACCACATGGGACCACCATACGCTGTACTAACAACACCACTTCAACTGCCACTAAAGAGCAAACTCACACCTCTTCAGCCAGCACTGTGAACAGACGGTGCAACTGCTGCTTAAAAATAATGAAGTATTGCATAATCGCAGCTGTGGAGGCCGTATCACAATGAATAATCGTAAAGACGTCAGTAGTGTTGCCAACATGGCAGTCCACACTACTGCAGACATTGTTACACAAAACGAAATATGAATTTGTTTAAAGTTAATGCGTCCTCAAGATGAAAATTAATTTTCCTTTAAAGCAAATGGAGAACAATCATATATTTGGAACAGGCAAACAGAATACAGGGAAGCATGACAGAATAAGGTATTGAGAGATAAAGATTAGTGCTTGGCAGGGCTCGGGATGTTTTGTGGGCATTAACATTGTAGTCACAATAAACAGTGTTTAGCCCTGCTTTCAGGATTTGTAGCAGGTTTTAAGTGGCTCTGTGTGAGGGATGGTAATCCTGGACTGGTGAAATATGCAACCACTGGAGCTATGATGTGCTGTGGATCTCACAGACAGCCTATTTCCCACTTTCCTTCTCCTCATGCTTTAAACTTTACCCTCAAAACTTTCTCCTTTTCTTGTATTTATCCCCTATTTTACCTCCAGGGATAAATGCCATTCCATACTTTTTCTTCTTATCTACACTACAGTCATTTAAGCTCTCATTCAGTTCTTGTCAACTGGACTACCAGACTGTATTCCAGGACTGGTTTAATTTAATAACCAAATGGCCTTAAATTACTTCTTTTGTTCCACACCTCCTCTTGACCAACCATAAAAGCCTCATGCCAACAGGACCATTGTCCAATGGGTGTTTCGCCTTGGTTCTCTCCTACTTGTCTTTGTCAAATAGTCACATTTCAGGGCTCTATTTACTGACAAGCACTGGAGGAAGCTGGAAGCAAACTGGTTAGAGCCACTGCTGTGCACTCAAAGGGTATAGGTTTGAATCCCCAGTGTTGTAACACTAAAGGTACCTATTCTGAATCAAAAGTACAAATGACCCAGATACATAAATGGGCAATTAGGAGGAAGGGCCATGGTGTAGCAACTTAGTTTTTTTTAGTCACTTAGGAAAAAAAAAAAACTGTTGACTAAATTAATAAAAATAAAGTTAAATATGCATTTGTAGAAAATGCTGGCATTGTGTAATGCTGAGAATTACAAAAAAACAACTCCCAAAAGCAAATATGTGTTGTAATACTGAATCAGAAAAAGGTCATGGGGTCATCCAGATATGCACAGTGTCCAGGTAACTGCAATCTTGGCAGTTCATTGCAGGTTTTTGTGAGGTGAGGACAGGAGGGGCTTCTGCGATCATGACTGCTATCTCAGTTGTTTGTGACAGAGTAGCTCAATCTTTTTAGGACCTTGACCCTCAGACAGACCTGCTCATCAATGCAGGACAAAAGCAATTGGCTCAAGGCTCCGGGGGATGAGCTGGTGAGAGCTATGCTTAGAGGAAGTGGTATTATCTCTGTGGAATGTGTCTGGTGTTCTGATCACAAACACTGCTCCCCTGGTCCTCAACAAGCTGAGATCAACAAAACGGGTATTCAACAAATGAACTGGCAGAGAAAATGCAATTATTATCAGCAGTCAATTCATTGCTTAAGGCAACATTATGCGTAATGTCATTGTGCCTTATTATGTTTCACAAGAATTGATAAAAATGTCTCATAATTGATTAAAAAGTTATTCAATAGGGTTGTACCAGGGTGGGGGGTATATATACTTAAGATTATATGCATTGCCTCAAAAGTCCTGAGTTGCTGCAAAAAGCAGAGGATTATCTGCTATGAAACAGGTGATCAGCCATCAAGCAGTCTTGAGAAATACTAAAGACATTTCGCCATACAAAAACACTTACAGCAGATACACAACTGATAACACAAATACTGTCTCAACCATCAATGCTGATGCAAACCAAAAATCTCCCTCAAACGGTAATGCAAACATAGTATTATAATACCAGTGAAAACTGTGATTGTTTGTGGTAGAAACTAATTTTTGCTGATAAGACATAAGGTTTACAAGTGTAAGCAAGAAATGAGGCACTACGGCCTCCCAGCTCTCCGTTTTCTTAGCTTCCACTCATCTGTGCAGTTTATCCCACACAAGTATTGCCTATATTTGCATTGGTACACTTACACTTTTCACTGGTACTGTACTTGGATATTTATTTTGGAAGGCATACTAACATATGCTCTGTGTACACAAACCACCCCCATCACTCATTCAAAATGAAGTATAATCCATTCTCTTTTTTAGGGGAAAGTCATTTTTACTTTGCAGATTAAAAATTCTACTTGATATTGTCCTTCCCTAGTTTTTACTGGTGAGCACATAGTGGAGAAACCAAAAGCTTCCACTGTGTGTGACTATCGCTGTAGCACATTAAGGCTTTACAGGGTAGAAATGTTCCAATAATAAGCATTTCCCAGATAACAGGTTGAGTCGGATGAAGGTGGCCATCTTCAGCCCTGCATTATGTTACTGCAGAGACAGCACACTGCAGCCCAGTCAAGTGACCAACGCAGCTTTCCATAAATGGACAAAAAAATGAAACAGGAGCCACGTTGGGTGATTTGAAGCCTCGAAAGTGCTAAAAACACACAATTGTAATGTTAGCACTGGAGGGTGGGGGATGGCTTAATGCAAACATGTTGCCACTGATACCAAGTAGCCACGGGTGGGAACCAGAACCGACAGTGCTACAGTCTGTCCCCTGCATGAGGAACAGTGGCAAAGCGATCTGCAGTGTAGTTAGAATAGAGCACAAAGACTCAATACACAAGCATCATGATCCTTTCATCAACTGCTATGCATATTCAAACAGCAGTTAGTCTCTTTGTTGCATATTGATGTCAGCACACAAAAACACTCTATCCAGCACAGCAGGCTATTAGACATTCCTTATTAGACATCACTTCATACAACTGTAGTTTTAAAACACAAAAGCATTTTAGTTAGTTGTGTAGAAAAGAGGGATGGAGACAACGATAAGATGTCAGAGCTAGGATGGCTGGCTTATCGTAGTTTCCCCAACATGGGACCTGCTGATAGGAAGAGACCACAGCTGAAGGAAAAGGGACACCACAGCTAAGGACTGACCACATGCAGAGACAAATGAGGCAGGGGTGACAAGGTCCTGGAGGAAGCTGACAAGGGCAGGAAGTCTGGGTCCCATTTCTGTGGAGTAAACATCATCCGGGTGAGGAACTGGGCAGTTGGCATCCAAAAATGGACAGGATAGTCAACGGGGGGAGCTGTGCAGTCGAATGGTGGCACGCAAATACACCCACATGTACGCAAACACACCCGTTTGTCTGCACACATCGCAGCAGTATGAGCTCAGTAAACACCATGACAGCAAAAAAGGGCTACAAGCAGGGAATTCAGTGGCAGCTATATTGAACTGAAAACACTGTGCTGTGAACTAGGGCATGTGAAGTTTAAATGTAAGCCAGAAAGAGAACACCAGGGAGAATGTGTGCTAAAAGCATGCTAGAAGATGGCAAATCAGTATTGCAAGTCAGCAGTCAGTTGATACCTGTGGTTTTAGAAGGAGGACAAAACTTTTCATCCTTTTCTGATATGAGTGGACATCAGTCCTCATTTGAATAAGAAAACAGTCAACTTGAAAGCTTCAGCTCTTTGGTAAAAATAATAATAGAATAACCCTGCGTGTCATTTAGTTTAGATGGGACATCCACTCTACTTTATATCAAAAAGTACTATACTGGAAATGTTTAAGGAGTTGAGAGACATCATGTTAACCATGGCTGAAAGGGGTATGCTCCTAAAACATTCCCACTCACCTGTGTTTTGCAGGAGCCATGAAAGCCTGAGGATAATCAGCTCACTCACACCATGCATTTTTATTTCTATGTGGACATTATAAACATACACAAAATCAGCCATCCACTTCTCATTGTGATGCTATCAGACTCAGGGGGTTGTTCAGGGAAAAGCACACTAAAGCCAATCCCTTCAATGCACCAAATATTAAGCCAACCCTGACCTCTGGCCCAACTAGAAAAGCACAGGAGGCCAAAAACAACAAGGCCTCTCGTGGAATGTAAGTCCAAAACTGATGTTCTGGCCTTGTTTCTCTGTACTTGTGGCCTTTTTGCCGAACTTTCCATTTGTCTGTGGCCCACTCCACTGTAGTATTCTACCCTGTGCACAGTCAGCCTGATGTGCCCTACAAGCAGAGCTCAGTGTAAAACAGCATTCAAATGAAACTGAACCCAGCCTGGTAAAACCCCCAGCAGTAAGCCTGTGACCTTCAGGAAGCTGTAAAACATAATAGCAAACTGAGTTTCTTGCTCATTAAGGAAAATCAATTAGTGAAAGTAGTTAAGAACACAGTCTGCTAACTGCTGGTTTAAAGTTCAGAAGGGACTCTGCTTTAGTACCATTGATTAGTGCACCTAATCACAAGTTCTATAGTGAAATCCAGCAGAAAAAGTTAACTATCCTGTGTTGGATAAGACTTTGGTAAACAGAAAAATAATGAACACAATTGTTTTTTTTGAGCTGACAACTTACGCTGACAACTCTAATAATTATGCAACATTGCACCAGCACACAATCATTAACAGGTGAAAGTCCAGTTGAACCATCTCCCTATCAATGCCTGGTACAACACCAACCCAGACTACCTCTACTGATCCTCAAAAGGATGGAAACCCATCACACCTCAATACAAGAAAATCAAGAACACTTCCTATATGGACATTTGACAGTAACTATGTACACCAAACAAACTGGAGGAAGAAGAAAGAAGGTTGACGGCACTAGTACTGCTGCAAAAACCCTGCACTCATTTTACTAGAGCGCAGAAAGTGCATGGAACAAGCCACTGTATTTCAACTAATGTAGTAAGGCTGTCATTCCAGCATTAAAAAAAACCCCAAATCGAGGTGGGTGCAACAGGACACAATGAGAGGAGCAGTCCATTAGCAGTGGGGGAGGGGGAGCCTGAATGGAGTTTGGATCAAATCTGCCTGCTGCTACCTCCAGAGACAATCTCCTTTACTGCAATCTGAGGAAGGGCCCCACCCAGCCCCAAGGGCCTGTGCAGTTCTTCCAGTTTGCCTTGTAAGCCCTCAGTAGCACAAATCAATTATTCATTCAAAGATTTCCGCCAAGCCCACATAACCTGGTTGAACCTCAGGGAGAAAGCGCTTGGCTAATCTTGAAAAAGGGAGAAACAGAGATGCTACCTGAATAATTTCCTGCTTGTGGTCCTAAAAAGGAAAATAAGTAAGAAATGACTTCTGGTACGAAGCTCTTGTACAGCTGTACAAGTAACTTTCTTGTATCAGTGCTTATAATGTACAACAGACTAGACAATATAATCAGTGTACTAGCAGTATAGCACAGCATAACATTAATGAAAGGGGCACTAGTGGTAGTGGTCTTGAGAAAGGTTTTTAACCTGAACTGCTATATGTATATCAAGATGTATTAATGGGTAAAATACAACTCATGGGATTCAAGCACAAGCCAAAGAAATACACATAAATCTGTGCTATATATAAAAAATGATAACATTTTAAGTTATTTAAAGTGTGTCAAAATGAACTGGTCACCAAAAAATATGGGGACAGTTTATAAAGGTGTTGCATGTATGTATTTGAATAGGACCAAAAAATCATTCTGTAAAAACTATTTATACAAAATCATTATGATCAATCCTCTGCACAAATAAACTGACCTGCCAAGAAACTATACCACTAGGACAGAACAACCTTTTGAGAAACTGCAGCACTAGCATCCAAACATTAGTTGAGAAACTGCAGCATTGGAAACGATCAACCCCCAAGAAACTGCAGCACTGGCAGAGTTGAAGAAATGAGCTAACATTCAGACAACTAAGAAAACTGACCATGCTCCACCATGTTCAAACATCCAGTATGCCTTCCTGCACATGCTCATTTTTTGCATACACTCATCTCCCACTAAGAGAGGAAAAAGAAATTAAAAAATAGCCACCCAGTCTTTCAATCATGTCCAATTCTATAGAGTGGGATGGGATTTGCCAGTTTAACTTCATTAGTCACGCCTCGGTCTGGGGCCTGTAGATTATGTCTAATTAAGCAGCTTAACGTGGCTTAAACTGCCATAGAAAAAGAAGAGTGTTATCTGTCAACCTGCTAAAAAGATTATTTTTTCCTCCTCCTTTTCTTCCACTGGTAAACTACACAAAATTACTTTCTGAATCCTTTCTGCTCAGGAGATTAACTAACGTATTTAGGTCCCGATGAAAACCTTGAGAGCTGGTTGAGTAGTTTGGAACAGGACAGGGGCAGGTCCCTTGCAAGGGTGAGAGAAACATCCTCCTGAAGACAGCAATCTGACTTGTATTTCTCTGTCACTTGCGATTTGAGTAGAGCCATGACAATGAGTTACCTTAATGATACCAACCATTCTCGTTCCACTTTCAATTTCAGTCACTGTTTAAAGTTACTTGAGATTTGCACTACACAAAATCTAACTAAACGAGCTCATTCATGGCCAGATACAATCACAAGTAAGGTGGACGTGTCTCTTACAAAATACTTTAGGTCATATGTCAACTTACACTGCATTTCAGTGTTCATCAAAAACTAAATTGTAAAGAAACTTCTGATTTAATTTTTTTAGGTATTTTTTTGCCCAACCTCATCATAACTACAAGGCTCTTTATTTCACACTGCCTCGGTCAGCAAAAGAATTCATCTTAAATATTGAAAGCATGCACCATGAATGTTATCTGTACCCTGAGCAGTCTAATGATCATTCCGTAATAAGATGAAATAACTATGACAGTAATACAGCTGGCACACTGCAAAGGGACTGAACTATTCTTTAGGTCACATGGACATTAAATAGGTCATCTCATCTCTGCTTCATATTCCTAATACAATATTTTAAAAAATTTGCATGATTAAAAACTCTGAACATGCCAATCATGAGAAAACAATTCAAAGAAAGATAGTTACCTACATAAATAGAAAAAAATTCTCCTTTGCATCAACTGTTTTGATAATACAATGTTGCTATTCACCTTGAACTTAAGCTAATAGCATTCGGTAATAGAGCATGGCAAACCTCATCCCACCCCCTAAGATTACATCAGCAGTAGATCAGGTCATTAATTTGACATATAACAAGACAAAGAATAGCTTTGTCACTCTCCCCTATAATCCCCACAGCTTGCTGTGATGCCTCAGATTCTGCCTCGAGGAGACAGATCTGCCAACCTCCAGTGTAAGCCAAAACACTTAGTTCGTTAAAAATATAGCATGTTGGGTTTTATGGTGTTTGGTGTTGTTGGCTGATTCAAGCCATGCCATTCCTGTCTGCGAGCATTTGCCATAGCAGGTGAACCTCTCTTTAGCCATTAGGCTCTTAACTATCAGAATGTTTCACCAAGCAAAAGCAGTCCCTCCACAGTAAGGTGCTACACAACAGCTTCCACCTCAAAACCAGTCATTCTAGTTTATGGCCAGCTTTGCAGATTGGACAACAGGAACTTCTCCTTCCTCTCTAAATCCAACTGACATTTCTTTTGGTTTAAAGCAGATTAAGGTCTTTAAAACTACATGTCCCATATTCCTTTGCCCCTTGCTGGTGATTCTGTTTCCTGTCAGGCTGCAAGAACAGAAGGCTTGAGGGCATTGGCAAACACAATTCGGCTTACGCAGCAGAAAAAAGATAGAGACACTCCTTAAAAAAACCGAGTCTCTTTCTGAAGTGTAATCTTTTAGTCATGTTGAGCTGAACGGCAGAACCAAATCTGAGGACTGATGCCTGTTTTTCTACATAGTTCAAAAAATGTGCAGCATAATGGATCACCAGAAACTTTAAAGGCTTCCTCATAATTTGCACTACTACTGTAGGACAGCCAGGGGTATTAGAGGAGGTGCCAGGTGTATGAAAATACGAAGTCACTGTGAGAAAAATCTCAGGAAAAAACATTCATAGCACACACAGGTACAGAGTCTGCTTCTTTTCTAAGGGTTGTCTACAACTATTTACAGAGCCAATTCAGCAGCAAGCACTGCATCTCAAAACCAACCTCCCTTCTTCGGGGACAGATTTTTCCCTCTCAGTCTCATACACAGGCGCAGGCAGACTGCTTGCCCATTTCAGGTACATCAGTTCTCCCACCCAGCCCTCCTGGAGCACATCAGTTCCCATCTGTGCCCAGATTAGGAGGTAAAGCTAAACCCCTTGATTTAACAGCAACAACTCATGGAGTGCCAGGGATATTAGTATGACTGAAAAATTCAAGATTCTCTGTGGAACTGGCTGAATGGTTTTCGGTTGAGTATGTTCGTATGATTACTGTTATTAATTATTAATTCATCTAGCTGATGCTTTTCTCCTACAATCTGAGGTTTAAAAAAAATTATTTATTTACAACGATTTACCCATTTATACAACTTAGTAATTTTTGCTGAAGCAATTCAAGGTAAATACCTTACCCAAGAGTACTACAGGAAGACAAGGAATTTGAACTTGCTTACTTCCGTTTGCAAGGAAAGAGCTCTCACCGCTACAACACCTGCTACACTTTATTCAGAGTATTATGTATTGCAACTTGTAACCTGAAGGTTCAAGCCACAGGAAAAACCCTGCCCTAAAATAACCAGCTATTCAATTGGGAAAAATTTTAGCTGCTTTGTATGAAAACCAAGTAAAAGAAACAAATCAACAACAGTTTATCACAAAGCATGCAGATGGTCATCTGTAATTATGTCTGACTTGCTCCTTTCAAGCCTAGCAATAGCCTGCAGGAGTCTACACCATTCCTCACCCTTATACCCCTTTCCCCAACCACCAACACCTTGGGCTGGAACCTGTCACACTGATCCTCCACGGGTGGCTGTGGCACAATTCACCAGTCTGTCAAACAAGCCCAGTGAGAAGATGGACTGTATGCGACAATACAGATGAGTTATTAAAATCTGTCATCAGATAATGGGGAAAAAGAGAAACAAATGCTACTTAACATAGAGTGGTGTCTGTAAAATAAAATAGTACAAGACAAAATTTGGAGTGTAACAAACAAATGTAAACAAACAGCGATACTATACATTTTATGCACAAACACAGACACGCACAACTATCCACACACACAGGTTATCCCTTGACTTATGTGCACTTGCTAGAATGCAATTAGATTTTTAATACCATTACTTGATTTATGTGCCAATCATCTGCTCGATACAGTGCGCTGTGGCCCAACAAACAAACAATCAACATCACAATTTCATCTGTTTAAAAGTGTGTTTAAAAATATCCCTTGTGTGTGTATGTCATTTAATCTGCATTATGTACAAAGCATATAAGCCTTTAAGTGGGTAGCATTATGACAAGGAGTCATAAAACAACGTGTCTTTAAGATGAGATGTATATGTAAATATACTGGTCATGATCTGTCAGTGACTGATGTCATGCACTGTATATAAAACACAGACTGCCAGACAGCTCTAGTGCTCTCATACACAGTGCTGCAAAGTGCTTATGTGTGGTTCTCTTACAGAGTTAATAATGTTTGCCACTATTCACTAAGTTAGCTTGTTCTACATTCTTCCACAGGGGACTCCTGACTTTTTAAAATGTTCTTCAAGGACCTAACACCTGCAAAAAACTTCGTCATCATGAGTAGATGTTGAGTAGCATAATCACCATGTGTATGTGTGTATCATAGGATGACTATATAAAGCTGCAAATTGTGGATTATCTTACAGGTAAATACAAGATTCTCAAAGCAGAGTCACTTAGTTTACTCCAGCACACATTACATGCGTAGCTACATACAGAATTGTTCACAAGCCCCCAGTCTACTGTGTTACATTTGAATAACAAGCTTTAAGAAATAAACCAACTCTTGGTACCAGTTAAATTTTTAAGTAGGGTACAGTGTATTCTTTGAATGGAAGAAGAGCATCTCTAGGTCAGAAATCATGTTTGTTTTGGATGGGTCATGACAAAAAAGGCACGTTTCCTTGAACCCTAACAGAAAGTGAAAACAAGAAACCCTGGATTTGCTCACAAAGGCTTCTTAG
Organism: Arapaima gigas; assembly: GCA_900497675.1. NCBI lineage: Eukaryota > Metazoa > Chordata > Actinopteri > Osteoglossiformes > Osteoglossidae > Arapaima > Arapaima gigas. Next base: position 201,631 of record UFQX01000552.1, on the reverse strand, counting down.
AGAACCACTGTGATATTGTAACTAAATTGCCAAGATCCCATCTCTTCTGAGATGACTTTGCAATGGCGAGGGGAAAAAAAAAGCTGAGGAACAAGGGCAGTCTGCTGCCCCTAGAACAGGACATTAATTCTAGAGGCTTCCCATATGTGAAGAAGCTCCACAGTAGACCCTGACCCTATGCTCCACTCTGCCTCAGTCATTCTTCAGCTTCACCAAAGAAGTTGGAATGCGCTTTGCACTTCCTGTCCACCATGGCCTTGTGTAGGGGGTTGCACAACCCGCCAGCTGCCTGGTTCTCACCATCTGCAATGTGGAGGGATTCTCCAGAATAAAACAATAGGAACTGCCAGTTTGTGTATGTATTCTCATTTGCTGATGTACATACAACAAGTAAATAGGATCTAAAAACAGGCAAAAGAAAGCCAATAGAAACAAAATCCTTATTAACAAATGATTTTCAGTAATCAATGTACTATGGACCTGGGGCACATTATCCTTTTTTTCTTTCTAGGTAAACACTTGGATCTTGTCAGTCTTGCACTGCATTGAGTCACTTTGTCCCCACCTATGTGCACCACCTAGCTACTTGATTGCTCTGCCAACAAACAACCCAGAGTGCACACAACAATAACAATACTAAACTGCCCATGCCAGTACAACTGCATGTATCCGTGCGTCTGCAACTCTCAGGAATTATGGCACGGTGAACACTTCGGCCTGCACGCTTGCCTGCTCTCACAGCTCCTGGACAGCTGTCGCAGAAAATTGCCCTTGCCAGCTGTCAAGCTTCTGTACCTCAGGGGCACTCTATAGTGGATATTTGAGATTAACAGTGTGATGACTGCGTTTTATCTTCAAAAGGTGTAATTATTTCTTTTTTATTGTATCTACCGCACATAACCCACTCAGTTCACTATCCAATCGTGAAATGAAGAGACAACATAAATATGTACTCTGCTTCATGTCTTATCATTAGACGCTAAGTCCTACTCAAAGTCCAGAGAGTGTCCATTCTGCCTTGTGAGGAATGGAGATATGGAAAATACCACTGCAAAAACAGAAACCAGTGAACAGTTCAGTACGGCCTGCAGGTTAGAATCAGTTGTACGATTTATGAGGTGAGAAGGGAACATAGTGGGAATCATACCAATTCATTGTTTATTATCTGATAAGCATTTTGCAGCTTTACAGAATCACTCTGTTATAATGTCCACTCTTTGACCTTTCATAACACCAGAAAAAACAGGCAGGCAAACACTGGCAGTCTCCACTAATCTTAAGCTTAACAGGTATGTCTGGTGTGAATTAAGGCAAGATGTGGAAACAATAAAAAACTTGAAACGTAAAAGTGAGGAGGCTTTGACTTATAAAGAAAAACCATGATACATGAGTGCACTGGAAACAAACACAATGATTAAGTGAAGACATGGTGGGTAATGACTGAGATCAGGAGAATAAGGCTGAGTGTGTAAACTGTATCATTCATAGATTTCCTATGTTAATCAGAACAAACACATATGATGAAGGTATGTACAAAATACACAGACTGAGAGGTGTCCATGTAATTCAATTTCAGTTGAATATGTATGAAAACACACTACAGATTAAAAAAATGAACACTGTTTAAAATTCTATTTAAAGACAGGAAAGAGATTTGGGTTCATGACCTTCCAACATTCAGTTCTGAAACCATGAGAGGGTTCACTTCATCTTGTAATCATGGAGACATTGCTACACAGATACATGGTGTTAGGTGCTGTTGAAATTTTAACCTTGCTTAGTTCTAAGGTGTATTTTGCAAGAATGCCAGTAGGATTTAATTTAATACAGTGTTTTATTCTCTATCATTGGCTTTTGACCCTGAACTGCATTTTGCCATTCTAATAAAGGTTTCTGTTTAATTTAAAATAAAGCCACTTCATAAAACCATTTTCTTTAATGCTTCCACTGATACAAGGTTACATGTGCTTAAGTGTAGTGAAGTCATGAAGGTTAACAGTACCTGCTAAGTGGAGGTATAACAACAAAATCTCTCTTGTCCCTATTGTAGAAAGACCACATCATTTAAAATAAAACAATTTCTTACCAAGGTCATAGAGCATCCAGACAAGCCTCCCATCTCTACATGTTGAGACCCTAGATAGGACTGATGATGTCCCTATGTCCTGTCCATACTTCACCTCTGTCCAGCATGAAATGTCATAGGTATGATATGCAAATAAAAGGAAATTAAAGAAAAAAGATCAACTATACCTATGGTGAAACCAAACAAGACCAAAATGAGAATGGGCACAATACTTCAGAAGATGGCTGGTAAGCATTTGTGCAGCAGCTGCACAAAAAATGAGAGGAAAAGGAAGACTTTGTGAAGCCAAAGTGGCACTTGACCCCTATCTTTATGAGTCTCATCCATCTCTCTGACTGTGCTGCGTCCTGTTAGCTGCCCCTTCCTTGGCACTTTGCAAGACCATGAACGTAATTAGCTAAGTGGTGTTGGTGCAACAGGTCAGGCCCAGGCCGATCAATATGCAGGCTCTTGGACAGTGTAACACTCACTAACCTGCCCGTGGTGAGGATTGGAGTTTCAAGGCTCTCACCATATCACTGAAAACCAATACAATCTAGCATTACCTTACTCCACAAAGACAGCATCAGCAACAGCTTAAACTTATTGCATTGACTGCTTATCCAATGAAACTTGGGGTTTTGCAAATAGATGTAGCCAGATAATTTATTGAAAAAAGGATTATTTTGTTCAAGCAGAGGCCATAGTAGGACATGAAGGTTGCAGGTGAAAGTTTACGTTCCAGTTACAGAGTTCAAATTTAACATATTGTCATATCTTAGTATTAGTATAATGGAAGGTAGTCACAACAGAAAGCAGAGGATTACTTAACAAGATGCACAAACCTATTCCTCAGAAGACTCACTTCGGAAATTTTGGGCAAACATCAAGCACATACTAACCACACAGTACCTTGAAACTCACTTGACTGTGCTAAATCCATAGTTTTTGCTTTCTTTTATATTGTACACTTTGTGAAAAGAACAGGACAACCAAGGTGTAACTAAGTACCATGGAGCTGGATTTCTTACAAATATATCCAAATTTACAAATGTATCCAAAGTTTCATATTTTCTAGCAGTTGCTGCCACAATCTGGATCCCAATTATAATCTGTTGAAAGCCCAGTAATTTTCTTTAAAATGCCACATTCTCATACAGATGTATATGACATGATGGAAAAGATAAATTAGACCCCTCACACTGCTTTACCCTGTGTGAACTATACTACCAAGGATTTATTTAAACCCTCCCCCGGTTGTCTCCCAGCGAATCGGTGAACAACAGACTGAACAAGAGGCTCACATCGCTCTGAAATGTATGATTGGACAACAAATGTGCCATTACTACTGTATTTTACAGAACAAGTTATGACTATTTTTATGTAAATAACAAGAATATACAACTTTAAAAATGTTTTGGCACCTTTCTTTTCACTCGCACAGTTTCCTTGTAGAGTAACTGATTTTGTTGTCCAAATCAATGTCAGCACTTACAATGCAGCATTCAATTTACTTTCTCAGCAAATGTGCAATATTAAAAAAGTAATACTGCTGCTCACAAAAACAATATATTTTTGGTGTTGTGGACATTTTTGCAGATGCTGATGAGAAAAGACAAAATGAACTATAGCAACAAACAGACAAACAGAATGTCTCAGACTGCAGAGCACTTGGGATGTTGGACTTCAGACACCACAACCTACTGGTCTCACAGTTGACGGCACGTGGTGTTAAAAGCAAGCACTTTCCAGTACCACTGCCCTGTACAACAAAACTGTAAACAAGGAGAGGGAAAACAAAGCTGCCATGAAGTATATTTCTATGCTTCCCCACCTCCCTGATTACTTTGCATGTATTAAGGATGTCAGTTTTAATTAAAATCAACTCACAACCAGGATCTAGCGGAGTTGCAGGTGTACTTTTTCACAGCTGCAGCTACATTGGTGGAACCAGTAGTGAGGAAAAACCTTTTTTTTAATTCTATCAAACATAATGCATACTTTCCTTGAAAGTATAACAGTATTTGAGACTCTAAAGACCACTGGCAGCAAGCTAATGACATTGACAAGCCCCTAATTCAATTAACTTCAGACATATTAATGTGTAGTCTCATTTCTACCTAGATGTGTTCTGCAGGAATTTTCTTCAGAAATCTCAAACATGACTAGCTATCATCAAATAACTTCTTCAACCAACAGCAAAGGAATTAAAGTCTCAAAGTTCCACTGATTTACAGCAGGACAGTGGATGGCCCTGGTACATCACAGCTCCTGTAGGCTCAACAGGGGTTTGAACCCAGCGCAGCATGTGCAAAGTTTTTAGATTCTTCCTATTTGTGTGTCATTTTCCTTCACGTGCATCAGTTGCCTTCCACAGTCAAAAGATACATGGCCTATGTGGACTTGTGACTCTAAATTGCTTGTCATTTGTATATGTGAGTCAGTGTACCCTTCCTTATGTCCTATGCCTCTGGAACAGGGTCCAGTCCATTCTGATGATGCAAACACAAATGGCCAGTGCTGACTGATAGATGGATACATGGACGATTAATCACACTGGGGTGCATGTGCATCAAGTGAAAGCGAAATGAAAAAACCACAGCCCCACTTCTGCTCCTTTCCTTTCATGCTGCACCTATGGTTCCACCCACTCTTTGGAATCCCTGCTTGAAGCAGAGAGGACGACACAACAGTGCAGATCAGGTGACAGTCGTGCTGCTGCAGCATTTGAGGCACCGATGCAGCCATGAGGAAGCAAAGGCAGAGGAGACAAAGAGAAGGGGGTCCCTTGAGTTCTTAGAAGAGTAGAATAGCCACCCACAAACCAACCCATCTCACAATCTCCATCTCCAGCACAACCCTGCTGTTTCTGCTGATATCACAAAAAACAAACCCACACCACAACACACAGCTGGTTGGAGACACCAGAAAACCCACTGAAAAACAAGGAAAGAAGAAAATCACCAAAGAGGTAACAAGGAATGACAATAACTGCAAGGGGACTGCTGTCCTTATTGGATGGCCTCGGTTTAAAAATCAGAACCTGTCTCTTCCACTCTATTTCCTCCATATCCCTAAACATCTTTTTCCTTTTCTCTATTTTACATTCAAGGTAAAGTGCTGAGTCACACACTCAGGCACAGACACACTTCTGGGCACAGCCATTTGGTCACTGCAGTGCAGTTGCTAATTGACAGGTGCCACTGATTACTGACCCATCATGGCACAATGCTGCTGGACACAGATTGTGAGAACCAAAACCCTTAGGCAGTTCCTCTAACTGTGATCAGCAGCTTTTACAGCACGCATATGCACACGCACACACACAAACCTCTCCCAACCTCAGGCATATCCTCAACCTCATTGCAGCAGGCAGAAACCTAAGCACTGCATAAAAACGCTGGACATTCCGGAGGCAAATGTATGAATTTAACTCGTGCTGTAATCCATATTTTTCCAAACTCTACAGCAGCAAAGAAAAGGTGTTCATGGAGTAATTTAAGCATGAGGGCAGAACGATTTCTTTGGTTCCTCCTGCAAGTGTAACGTCTAATCTCATTCATGGAATATGCCACCCCCTCCCCAGCCCAGCACCGCCTTGAAAGCTCACAGAGGCAGCACAATTTCAGCTGACAGAACATTAAAACTCATTTTCACAGGAGGGGAGGTTACTCTGGTTTCAGTTACAACCCACCAACATCCATTGTAACCGCTTTCCCATCGATTCATTCCTCAGGCCATTTCGCAAACGTCAAGTGACGGACTTAGGATCTTTGGTGTCGACCAGGGGAGGGGTAAAAGGTTTTGGTAGGGTGAGGCTCAACAAATTACATCAGCAGAGTTTGTAGTGGTGTACAAGCGGACAGTATTATTTTAGCAGATACCTCTCCTCTCTGTCCACCCTCGTTACAAACCTCTGGAGACAAGGCTGCTCCAGCACACGTTTGAACTGGAATTCAAATGCATACTTAAGAAAATACTGCTTTCCTCACAGTAATCCTGTTAAAAACAAGGCAGCCATTCAGGTCTGCGTACCATAATCTGGGTTCCAGATTCTAAAGCTGCTATAACTGACTCCATGCTTCATCAAACATTGACAACAGTATGGATGAAACTCATATTTTCTTCACCGTGACATAAAAACACAAAACAATACTACATGAAGGAATGTGTTGTTGAATATAATCATTAAATACTGGTGCTCACTTGTTCATGGTGCCAAGTAAATACAAGGGGTGTGTCCAACATCATCAACTTTTGTCAGAGAAATTCACCAAATCTACAGTAAAAAAAAAAAAAATACCTCTACGTTGGATAAATGTTCTGGTGCCCTTACCGACCCCTATTATCAAAATGTAAAAACAAAAGTAAAGACGGTCCAGATCCCTAGTACCCTATGAGACAAAGGCTTCCCCCATTCTTGACTGTGTCCCCACAGATGGTGACCATCTCCTCAGAACTTCACAATCATAGTGCATAAAATTAATTACTGCACTACAACAGCACTGCCTGAGCAGTGACCTAGACTTCCTCTGAATCATATAGATAAAGCATCTGGCTGGACAGCAGTGGATTAAAGAACACAGATGAGTGGTTCTGCTTCAGTAAATGACAAACTCATTATCAAAAGGGCCTCAGGAAGCTAGGTGGGGGCAGGTAAGAGAGGCCTAGATAGCTGCTAGACTGGGGTGTCCAGACCTGCATTTAGTCCCACACTGGATAACATGCATTCCTCGCTTTCCTGTGGCTTTGATCTCCAACTACTGCTTGTTCATCAGGCCCAACATTTCATTGGATCAGCCAAGAGCAGAATGCTTCCCATATTAAATGCCAGCGATGAGCCCCAAACCGGCTCTCATCCTTCATCTAACTGAAATTTAAGGAAGTCCTTAACATGAAACACAGCCATGACAGCCATTTTTCACACCTGGCAGGCATAACTCCATTATTAAAAATTCTCCAATACAGGGAGACAGGCTATTTGCCTTCCAACACAGTCTACCATTCCATCACAGTGGATGTGGGGGGGGGGGGTCACAATGGAGATGTGTGAACCAATAACTATTCATTGTGCTTTCAGAAGGTTAAATAATCACCTAGTTGGAGGAAATATGACATTTTGAGACCTTCCAACAGAAACGTTTTATGCATCCGAAGGGAAAGGGTAGGGGCGGAAGAGGAGACAGGAAGGAGGATGTACCCTACCTACCCTATCACACTCTGCCATACACCAGAACAGAGCCGGCCGGAGCAGCAGACTGCAGACCGACACGCTTCACGCCCACGGGCTGCTTTCGGACCACAGCGGCTGGGAAAATCAGTCTGGCGGTTTTGAGCCCAGAGCAAAGCAAGCTTTTCTAGCTTGCACTCAATCCAGACAAACCTTTATCACGTGTCAGTGATGCTCAGGCAGGGCTTACAGATCCCAGCACTGCACTCAGGGCCTAGATGAACACCGGTCCCAGTTCACCTCATTGTTGCAGTCTACTCTCACTTTGCTGGGGTGTGGTTTTCAAAAGCAAATTCTATGTTTATTGTTTCAGAAATGTAGATACGCTTTAGGCTGTAGGAATACAACACCATTATAGTAGAATTTTAAATTGGTTATTCAGCTCTTTGAAGGCACTTAGAAGCCCCTAAAGCTCAGACACCAGTTATTTCACAACCAGGATACTGCAGGTGAAATCAAGGCTTCCTTCAGAACTGTCAGGTACCTGCAGGTTGCTGGTTGGAAAAGTAAAAGCTGCAAAGCCCATGCAAGAGCTGCTGACTCTACCGGATGGCAAATTCTGTCTGTAGTGTGTAAGTGGGTAGGCAGGATCTCCATCTGCAGAAATTTCACCTCATTGTGAGGCATGTGGCCATGTCTTAGGGGTGCAATGGGAAGACAATTCTGGTATGAAGTTTGATAAGAATACTCAAGATAACTAGGAGGAAGATAAATCATGAGATACAGATGGGCAATATAACAAGATGTTTAATTATCTTAAAAGTTCCACAGTAAATCATAAAACATTATTAAACCAATGAGTAAAACATGAAATAACACAATATTTACCATTAATCTACCAACTAAACTTAAGACATTAATTTACAATAACACACAACCTCATTCAATGTAGAAATAACAAAGAACTTAATTTGTGCAGATAACAAAGACTTTCTCATTTTTGCATTACATCGTCCTCCGCTGTAAACATGCCAATGTGAAATTCCCTTATGGACAGCAAAACTAATCCAAATAGCTATTTTACTTTTCATGGATATTTTAAGAAATAATGAACCACCACTATTTGAAAATGTCTTTTTATGTTAGTTGTACCCTCCAGAAGAATCAGTGTCATAAATGTAAAAATCAGAAAAGAACAACATTAATATATAATTTTCTTATATACTTCTGTATTTGTCTTGGTAAAAGAAATAAAGTATGGACTCAAACTCATTTTAAACCTACTGCAAAACATAAATTAAATAATGACTTCAAGAAGCATGTTAAGAATTGTGACTATTTCTTTTATATACAATAACCTGGAATAATCCCCATACATTGTTAGTTTATTTGAATGGTTTTTACAGTGTAGCCAATTTTGTCCAATCCTGATATAACCTTGAATGAATAGTAAAATGGAACTCAAAATTCTCCTAACAAAATTGAGCATCTGAAGACATGGCAAGAGAAGCAGAGTTAAATAAATTCACCACCATAGTCCAAATACTTCCGATTAGTAGTTTGCTGACGTACCATATGACATACCATGAGCTCAGATACAACTTGACAAGTGAGCAAAACCTACAGGAATGTGTTTACAGCTAGCAGTGAGGAACAGGAGAGCAGGACAGTGCCAATTATTAACAGAGCAGAGAACAGAGCATGTCAAGAGGTCAAAATCAGGAATGCATTCAAATGAACTTGCTAATTTAAATACTGTACATATTTATTTTTCAACAAAACTGATCACATTGGCCGACTTTCATGAAGAACTGACATCACAGTTCCAGGCAGTTCTGAATCAGATTAAACCTTCCAACAAATCTTTTATAAACACAAATCCCACTGTATCCCATTACGCAGAAGTCACAGAATCCAGAGATAAGAATTAAACTGTTTTTTTAATGTTGTCAGACCAGTTTTTAACAGTAAACTCTCTGGGCCACTTTGGGCGATTCTTCAGGATATGTATTGAACTCTGACTCCTAACCATTCTGCACCTTCATTTCAATCCACCAGGAGGAAAAAGAGGGGGGGGTATGAAGACAAAAAACAATCCCTCCTTCTCTATTTTTCCACTCTGCAAGCAATAAGGAGGTACCAGTGAACTAGGTGTGTGAGCCAGGTTACAGACCAGGGGATGGCATCTACATCCCCAATCTAAAGGTCATTTCATTTACATTTTATGTGTGTTCTTTGGTGATCCCCCCCACCACACACACGAATTCAAGTAAAGTAACATACTGAACTCTCTCAACTTCATATTTCTTCACGGATGAAACTCTGGAAGGAGCCAAAAGAAGGCAAGAGTCAAGGTGTCGGGTTGATTATTTGTGCTGTATTGTGTTCTACCGCATGATCTACAGACATCAAAATCCCCTGTTCGTACCGGCGCGGCCTAGTCGTGTACGTCCTCTACTGCAGTACCGTACCGTTGTGCCAACGAAATAAGGGCAAGTGCTGCCAGTGGGATCGGACAGTATCTAGCAAACACGAACACGAGTTTATATACAGGGAGCGTGGACTGGGAGCCTGCGCACGGCAGCGCCGAAGTCCTTTCTTCACGCGCACGTTGTGCAGCCGGTGCGTCCGGCCGACACGCGCAGCTGCGGCACTTTTACTAGGAATTTTTCCAAAACTGAACGCTAACGAGCACATTTTTTTGGACTCCGTGGAAAGCAGCCAACACCTCTTTTTTAATGCGTAAAACAATGCTTAAATCAAACGTGAACGTGACAAGTGTGGGACTGCAAACACGCGAGAAGTAAGCATGTAAACTGGGGTTAAAACCAGGTAAGGAGGTGGCAATAAAGCGCCAGGCCTGTCGACCCGGCATAGAGCCGCAGACCCCGCACATTTCCCCGCACGCCGCCCCCTCCCCCCCTGTCTGGGGCTGGTCCACTCTTTATTAGCCGTCCTTTTCCACTCTCGTCACGGGAACCCGTACGGGCGGCGTGTTGCGGGCTCTAGCTCCTTTTATTTTTTTCGTTATAATCTACCCATTGAGGCAAAAAGTGTGCAGTCCTGAATGGAGTATGAGCGGGAAGACGGGTACTTACCATGGTACTAGTGGCTCGCGCTCTCGCCGTCCGGCTCCCGACGAAAAAATGACCACTAAAGACACCAAAAATGAAATGAAATACACCTCCAACGCGAAGTATCTCCCTGTATCTGGCAGATGTTGTATTTATTTCTTCCTCACGTCTCCATTATAACGACGTTGAAGTTTTTAGTACCATTTTTGTCCTTGTGATAAAACAAAAACACCAGCCGAGCAGGATAATGAAGCCCCAAGTGGTCCGCGGTGCCTCCCTGAGAGGAATTCTGTCCTCGGGCTCCTCTGTGGTGTGTGTGTGTGTGTGTGTGTGTGTGTTGAGGCGGAGGAAGGTGGGGGTGTTACAGGGCTCGTGGTGCCGCGTCTCCCCGCGGACTTGCCGCGCGCTCACTCTGCCCGCTCCTCATTCCCTTTGTTACACCCATCGCGCGCCCGCTGCTCCTCCGCACTCGGGGCCTCAGTTCGCTCCTCGGGCACGGATACCTGCGCCTGACACGAGCCTGCGTGCGTGTCTGTGTGTGTCGTTCCGTGTGTGTGTGTATGTGTGTGTGTGTGTGTAAGCAAGCGTGTGTTTTTTCTCCAGCTTCCCGATAATGGCGGCCCTTCTCCCGATCCACCGCGGCCGAGACTCGCCCAGTGGCGCATTCACCCAACTACAGCGCTCACACTCTCTCTCTCACACACCCTCACATCAATAAACACACACAGAGGGCCACTCGCCACCCTAACACAAATGACTGAAATACACAAGATCTTGTTTTCTTTTTAATATAAAATGTATTATTGTTATACCTACTGTATTTATATATGTTGTGTGTGTAATTTGGGTTTGCTAATTTGAATAAAAGGACTCAAGTGGACGACTGTGATTTCCTCATTTTCTGTACAACTTGCAGCACTGTGTCCACTTTGAGGTTCACCTTTCCCTCCTTCATACCCACAGCAGTGGGCAGTTTTATTGATGAGTGCACTGTTCTGACTCTGCTTTGCAGTCTCGCACCCTATGCCACGCTGAGTCACTTCTCAAAGAATTCATGTAGGAAACAAGAACTTATCTCCTCCATATAAAACTCTGAGAGAATCCTGATAAAATATAGGTAGGTAGTTTAAATAGATTTAATCAAATTTTAGGTCACTTCAGTCATTTGTATTTATCCATACAATGTCTGTTTCACAGAGTACATTTCTTTTATTTCAAATAAAGCATGTAAACCACTGCATCTAAATAGACCCACGCATTCAAAACGTTCCTAACCTGAGATCTGACAAAAGGGAATGTAAACTGTTAACATTGCATTCAACAAGATAACAAAACATGGCTATTGAAAACGTGTATGGAACTAACCAGAAATTCCAGTTGTGCTGTTTCATAAGCTGTTGAGACATAATTGTGTTTCTGTAGTATCGATGTCTTCATCAAAGAGAAATGTACAAGCCTGAAAACTCAAAAGTCTATATAAAATCCTTTATGGTATGTGTTTATATTATTTCTAATAATTCATATTTGATCAAATATATCACTGTCCTGTCTCTCTGTGACTTTAAACATTAATCTATTAATTGAAAAAAACAATTTTTTAAAATGCCACTCCTTTGCATATTTCTGCCAGCTAGTACTGTACTGAAAAAAACCTTTAAAGATTTCCCAAACTACAACAATTGGCCTAGTAAATCACATTAATTTTAAAATGATGCTTAATGTGCATGTTTTTGTTTTATTCAAGCAAGACAGGATAATGCACTGTAGTCACCGGAAGTGAAATAATAAAGTGTAACTAATTACATCAGCTTGTAAAACCTTTATACTAACTGTAATTGTATTTATTCCAGGAACGTTGTGTTGCCTTAGCCTACTGTGGTTTGCCAGCTTTAAACAGTGCTGCCGCACCCGAGAAGATAATGCAGCAAATTGTCCATATTACAAGGGGCCGTCCCCATGGTTCGGCTGACCCTCTTTTTCTATCTCGGTTCAGCAGTGCAGTCTACATTTCCCAGGGTCCTGGGGGACAAGCACATTCTTCTCACTCACAGTTTTGCAATCGCTGACAATCACTATGAAACCTCCAACCCCCTCAGCCTCCCCAAAAGCACAGAGGAGCAATCCTGGCTGTCTGGATAATGTTCAGCGCTGGGTTTGTCCCCTGCTAAACAAGTAAACAAACTGGCAGCGTGTTTTCAAACATCTTCCCCCTGTCTTACGGAACTTCTCAATGATGTAATAAAAGCTGTCTTTATCTGAACATATCCATATTTCTTTGATACCAAAAAGTTTTAACTGAAAGTTAGTTCAGTTTGCTGGAACAAAGTTTTAATATTTCTGCTGTTTCCTGACAACATTCTGGGTTTTTATACAAGTCTTATGTGCTACTGAATTGGACAAATATAGATAGAAATATTACAGTGACTAAAAAGTCTACCCTTAATTAAAAGGCAGTCATCTTGGTCAACTTTTGGTTATACAGTATTTGCATGTTTTTCCATTTAGTATACTTTATATATAATAATTAATGACAAATCAGCATATAATAAGATGTACATTCAGTATATGTTTGATAATAAACAATAGCTCCTCCTAAATGATTTGAGACAGATGCTTCATTACATTTACAGTAAAAGGACTGGATATTGTATTAGACTTGAAGATGAAGAATGCCAAACTCCAATAGTTCCAATAAAGAGAAACAGGATTTCTAACCCGCATTCACAAAGTTTTCCAGAACCAAAATAAGATCTGACTTTGGTAACAGATGGGTTTTTGGTGGGGTACTTAAAATTGCAATTTATCAAATAATAACTTACAATAAACAGAAAAAGTAATACAAGATGATCTTATCTGGAGTGAAATCTATATATGTAAATATAATCCTCGAGAACAAACATACTATTCCTGAGGTCAAAGGTCCTGCAGCTCCACCCTTCGCGTCATATGTAAGGAGGGAACGATTACTGATCAGAAGAACTTCATTACCCAGGATAAGGCGTTGAAAGCAGGGTTATATGGGGCTTGCAGTACATAACGCGATAGCACTTTTGGACGGGGCCCACATATTCTATTATCTAAACTACATTTCCCAAAAAACCTCTGTGGTACAATTTTTGGATTTCCTGTCTGGGGTAGATAGCGGAGATAGGCAAAGAAGGTCTTACTAAAGCAGAAAAATACCGCTACAGTTTGTATAGTTTTGTGACAGTATTATCGTGTATCGGTTTACTAAACTTACAAAAATTATTGTCACCACAGAGATACAATGGTAAGTGCACGTTTGTGTTACATTTGCATGTGAGCCTTAGCTGGGTAGCTAATTAGCTAGCTAGGTGAAATGAATGGCGGTAAAGGCCCAAAGTTAGCGTCTGCGACAATAACATATAGCTAATCGCCAATGTCGAGTACATGGAGTCGTAATTCTAAGTAGTTAATAATCTGTGATATTTTGAAAGTAGACATGTATGTAGGGCGCCAACGGCGAGTACCGAGCAGTTTGATGCGGGGTGCGGTTCAGTGGCAGGAAAACGGCTCCCGTCAAACTGTTTCAGTGGACAGACTTATACATTAAGTCAATGAACACATGGAACGCAAACCGCAGGGAAGTGTGAATTTACAGGTCTTAACCCAGAAGAATCTTGGCACATTCCAAAACCGATTTACAACTCTTCAGCTGTCAATGATTGTTTTTTAATTGTCCAGCCCTGGTTTTATTTATCGTATGCCGATGACATTGTTTGATCCTTAAATTTAGATATAATTAAAAGTTGCGTTTTTTACAAGCAATGAGTCACCACTGCCAAACATTTTTGGATGGACTTAAATTCATAAGTTTGTAGTTTATAAGAACTTGAGAGCTTACATTTATGCTCCCTACACAACAGTACAGTTTCTGATTTCTTGTACTTTCCTACGGTGGCTCTGTGTGATCCAGGAAACAGGATGTCTGTCTGACTGTTGTTCACATTAACTTCAGCTGGGCTGAGCAATGCTGCACAGCTCATCTGGTCACGAGTCCCTGCTTCCAGCTAGCAGGTCAAGGAATGCAACCTACCATCACGGGACCCTCAGGGTCTCTGATCGGAAAGGCCTGCAAGGCTGCTTCTGCTGCCCCTTTCTGAACTCAGGCCATCCTGCTTGTGGAATAAATTTAGAGGAAGAAATTTTATAACAATGTAAGTTAGACAGTTGCTGGTATCTTTGAAGGTAATTCTGGGAAAGACTACTTGTTTTATCAGTCTGTGTATTTGCCAGTATATTTCTTTTGGGTTAAAGGTAAACTTCACTGTGAAGATGTCACTGTGGTAAAATGCCAGATTTAAGATTAAATTGCACCTCTGTTCTTTATTTGTGCGGTGAAGATTAGTATCAGGGACTTTTGGAAGTTGTTTCTGATGCACTGATACCCATTTGGTACACCTGTTTTCAGGTAGAGAGTGTGTAACTTCACCAATGGTGTAGATTTACCACGAGTGGTTGTTGAATGGTAACGATTGGTCAGCACGTAAAGTTATTAAGAATGTATATTTGGGTAAGTCATTGTGAAATAATAACAACAAGGAAATCTGAAGAAACCTCTGCTATTTAGGGTTGAAGTCTCTCCAGAAGTCAGTATAGACAAAACTACCGGTTGTTTCTTGCTTCCTCATCCATTAGAGAGCAGAAGGCTGGAGGCATAATACACTGCTACTGCGTTGATGCAATACTCTCACGTTTCCCTCTTCTCCCAGATCCGCTTCATCCTGATCCAGAACCGCGCAGGCAAAACTAGACTGGCAAAGTGGTACATGCAGTTTGACGATGACGAGAAGCAGAAACTCATTGAGGAGGTGCATGCCGTGGTGACAGTCCGTGATGCCAAGCACACTAACTTTGTGGAGGTAAGCTGCATGACTGATGACCGATTGGCCTGAGGAAGTATGACACTATCAAAAGTTGAAATATCTAGATCAGTTTTTTTTTTTTGTGTAAAGCCTGTTGGAGTGTTTATGTTCCACACAGTGGTCCACTTTCAGTAAAAGATGAAAACTGTGCTACAGATAATTATTGAAGAAAAGCATGAGGTGTTCGTATCAAAGCTCCAGCTTGGGAATTAACACTCACTTGATCATTCCCTAGTATAAAACTGGTTTAGTGTTGTGCTAATTCTGCAGCAACCACTGAGCAGCAGAGGTGTCCTGCACTGCCTGGTCAAACCATCAGCTCTGTCAGTGCTTGTGCAGAGAAGGGTGTTATTTCTGTCATTTTAGCAAGTAATGTTACTCATTAGTATTCAACTATTAATTCCTTTATAATTGTGGGCACATGCATTAGTAAGAAGCCAAGCTCTGGCAACTTCCATTAAAATAAATCCAATAATATCACATGCTAATGGACAAAGTTCAGTGATAATCTTTCAGATTTTAAAATCATTTATGAAGTCTTAATGAGCATGTTGTCATTTTCTGCCTGTGTTTGGTGAGAGTTGCTAAGGAACTGCATGCAAAAGGGAGAACAGTAAATGTAGCCACTGGGGGGGCACCTGCCTGCGAGTGAGAGCGCGGCTCCATGACCGCAGTACTGTCTC
Source organism: Arapaima gigas (assembly GCA_900497675.1). Taxonomy (NCBI): domain Eukaryota; kingdom Metazoa; phylum Chordata; class Actinopteri; order Osteoglossiformes; family Osteoglossidae; genus Arapaima; species Arapaima gigas. The sequence continues at coordinate 185,753 of UFQX01000552.1, read as the reverse complement.
TGATTCTAGTCCAGTGTGAGGGTTTGATTTCGTGGCAGGTGAGAGCCGAGCATTGAATATTAATGAGATCGCAAGCAGGCCGCTGCAGAAGAATCCCACAAGTGCACAAAAACATTTATTTTCTCAGCTTTGAGATGCCTTTGAGGGAGAATTTAAAAACGAGATTATGCAGTGGACTTCTTAAAGAGGACATGAAAAATGTGCAGGACCTTTAAGTAGAAAGGTTGATTTTTGTGGTTCAAATATTATTAATGGTTATAAACCATAAACCAGTACATTCTATCGATGTATAATACAGATTTGAAAGGCTGCAGTGTAGACTACCAAGTATGTGCAGAAACAGAAGGTAGTGGTGTTGTGCCCTTAAGATACGACACCTTTATAAGTCAAGTAAATTCTGTGCTGTACATGTTTAAGTGTTTCACTCTAAATGAGAAATGGAAAAACACCACAATATCAGTATTACTATACTGTTATCATTGCTCAGATTAAGACAGATTTTAAAGTGTTTCTGTAAGCCTGGAATGGTGCTGCTCTCAGTGTGACAAGTAGCGTGACCAGTGTACACAGCCAGAACTGGGCTGCTAACAGCCTTGGTTCATCAGTGCCACCACCTCCGTCAAGTGAGAAACACCTCTGTTTCACCACCTGTGTGCACCTCATGTAGAGCTTGATGAAAGCTGGAAGAAGGCTTTGCAGTAATTAATTTGGCAGTAAGTTCTGGTTTTGGTGTTTTCCCTTTCAGCTGATAGTGTTTTTCTATCTCACACCTTTCCTTTCTTTATACAGTTCAGAAACTTCAAGATCATCTATAGGCGTTATGCAGGCCTATACTTCTGCATTTGTGTGGATGTGACGGACAACAACTTGGCATACCTGGAGGGCATCCACAACTTTGTGGAGGTAACTCTCTCTGTCCCTCATAAACACAAGCTAGATTTATTTGACAATTTCTTTGTACAGGACAGGAAGTGGACATTGTTGCTCAAGATTATAAAAACTTAGAGGTTGTGCTGTTCTTAATGTGCCTTTGGGTTATTTTTAGGAGGCAGACAATAAAACTGTTCTCTGTACATCAGTGGTGTACAATGCCTTTAATGTACTGGCAGTAGCTGTGACATCCTTTGGTGTTATCTGAGTTTGTCTTTCAAAAGCTGAACTAGAAGGGCTAATAAGTCACCTTCAAAGTAATTTTTGCACCCTAAGACACAAAATTGAGCAGAATGATATGAATGGATAAAGCAAGCAGTCTTAGTCCTTATTGAACAGACGGCATGCTCTGTGGGGGGGGTTGGTCAGTTCACACTGCAGGAACATAGAATGAATCAGCTGGTATTCAGGACTTCAGCAACACTGGGGGGGGTTGGAGTTTTGACTGCAGTCCCCCCAGTCGCACAGCACCCTCCTGAGTTCAGGATTGGCCATGTTCACTACTTGCTGACTGCATGCTTTGGATTAGATTTTTAAATCGGGCACTAAACAAAATTTTTAGCTGCCTGCTTATGGTACTGGGTATCAGTGCTGTGCAGTTATTGTGGTGCAAAAAGAAAAACTGTAACTTGAGGAGAAAACACAGGAAAAGCATCCTACTCATTTGTTCCTTTTCTTTTTAGGTTTTGAATGAGTATTTCCACAATGTGTGTGAGCTGGATCTGGTGTTCAACTTCTATAAGGTAAGGTTGAGTCTCATTGTTGGCGTAAAAACGCGCCCCCTTATGGTGAGAGTGGAAATGCATTCATATAAGGACCGTTTGTTCAAAGACAGATAAACTATAAGGTTGCAGGTAGTAAAGGCTATTTTTGTTGCATTACTGAAGCAAACCAACACCACGGCAAGAACTACTATATAATTACCACAATCGGTTAATTAAGTTAAGCTCATCTGCATCAATTTACTATGCTGGGTTTTCTTTAAAATAAAACCGTAAGCAAGTAAGAAAGCTCTATTGACGATTACATTCACTGGTTCCCAGTTTAGTTACCGAAGATATTTTTGAATCCACTTACATGCTGCACCCTAATGAAATGTAGCCTGCGCTGAAAAAAACAGATGTATTCTTGTTCACACTATAAGGAATTTAAAAGCACCAGAAGCCGTTACCGTGTCAAACATCAATTAATGCTGGCTAAGGTCCCTGATTAAACCTTGTTTCCCACTATCTAAATGGTTCATTCCTAACCTGTGCAGAATATTATTTTCTTCAGTTCTTGTTTTGAATTTTCATTTCTGGCACATCAGTAACCTGTTGCTCTGTAGTGGGGTCATCTGCACTTCTGTCATGGCTACTGCAGGCAAATCAGAACTGTTGCCACTAAGTTTTTCAAAAAGCAGATACATGTTGAGGAACGTAGAATTCTTTTACTAATCAGGATCACTGGGTGAAAGGACAGCAGCATTTAATGCGGTACAACTTAGATGGTGTGTTTTCATCTTGACTTGCATTCCCAAATAGCCATGTAACTATAGCTTGCAGATGCAGTTACGCTATGCTGACTATTATTAAACATGTTAAGAACACAGCTGTGATGCAAACGTGTACCTTTAACTACTCAGGAGCCTGTGCAGCGCAGTAGGTTGTTTATGGATGTTAGGGATGCTGAAGCTGCAGCTACTCATGACTCTGACTGTACCTCAGGTTTACACCGTGGTGGACGAGATGTTCCTGGCGGGGGAGATCCGGGAGACCAGCCAGACCAAGGTCCTCAAACAGCTTCTCATGCTGCAGTCACTGGAGTAGGTGCCCCTGCCTTGATAATTCAGCAGTACCTGTGGCCCCATCTGGAATCACCTTCTCCCATTGGCGTTATTGTGGAGCTGGCTCCTCCCTGTTGGCTCCAAACCCATGTTTCAGAAAAATGTTTGTGACCCATCCCCTTCAGCAGTGCTGTCCGGCCCCCATCAAAGCTGCCAGTTAGATTGCGTTTTTTTTCACACTACTGAACTGGACAAGCACCAGGACACCTGCAAACTGCCAACATCCTCACTAACTGTCTGCAGCACAGACCGTATTCTCACATGTAGAGCACTTAAAGGGAACAAAAATGACTAGATCAAGGTGCAGTGTACAGAGATCAGCAGTTACAGCTGCTCAGTTCTGTTGACTGTAGCCTTCAGATCGACACCGTGGAGCCATGTTCACGTGTGGTATAGTTTATAACAGTTGTGCAGTAGTATGCTGGTGCTGCTGGTGTTCACTGGTTCTGCCAAAATATGATTCCCCTAGTCAACAAAACCACCACTGAATAGAAAATTAGTCAGGTATATAGTGCTTTTTTTCTGTGATACATTTCTGTACTCTGTATGTGTGTGTATATGTATATATAAATATATATATTCACACCTTGTACTGTGTTTGTATGAATCAGGCAAAGTGTCAGTTCCATCCCCCAGATTTGACTCTCGCTTTACATGCTCTCAGAATGGTCACCTGCTCCTTCCTGTGTGTGACACTGCAGTGCAGACAGAGCCTCTGGTGTAGCAACACACACCCACTCAGAACGGCTTCAATGTGACCCCCGTCTGTGTGCGGTCCAGCCTTCGGGATCCATCGCAAACACAAGGTTGAAGTGACCATGTCCTTGATGGCATTACGAGTGTAAAGGGGGGGGGGTCTAGGATCAAAGAGATTGACCAGAATCATGTAGGCATTGCTCTGGGGACCAGGGACAGGCTGAGGCCCCCTATGGGGTGCCTTAAAACCCACACAGTGACAGGCTCCCCAGAACCACAACCACCAGTGGCCATTTTAGCTTTTTCACTGACATACAACCACGTGCCTTTGAACAAGACGCTGCACGCTGGTTTCTTGAACTGAGCCCCATATTAGCAATGTGCCATGGGGTCTGAGCACTAGTTTAGCTGGAATTGTTTAGTTGTGCTGTCTCAGCCTGTCCCCCATTCTGTCTGCACAATAATGTAACCAGCTGCCTCCTGGGCAGTAGACAGAACTGGAACAATGGAAGACCTGAATGTCGTCCGTTTGTCATCACGCTGTTCATCCTCATGCTTCCTTCGGGGGTCAACATTTGTCCCATTGGAACCACTGGCCCTGTGTGGTGGTTTGACTGTTGGTTTGTCAGTGATGATGAGGGAGGGGGACTGAAGGGGGACATGGACTGGCTGGTTGCTCTCCAGAATAGAGGCTTAAAACTATTGGTGACCAAAAGGGGGGAAAAAAATAATCTACTTTACTGCCTGCTGTGGCAGGGGTCCAAACCCTCCCAGTTCTGTGAGCTCTGGTGCAGCCCAGTTTACTCTGAATACACAGAAACTTTGTTGAATTTACAATTTCATTTTTTTTAAACATTTGAATTGTGTGCATTTTTGTTAAACTCATGGCTGAAAGTGACTATTCCTAGTACTCTCCTGACCTGTCCACCGATGAGTGATGAGCATTGCGTGTGTGTTGCTGGTATTGTCATTATGTTGCTGAAATCCACCACCATCCTATTGAAACCTATATGTATATATAAAAATAAAAAGTTATAAAGACATTTTTTGATTTCTTTTAGTAATGGAATTAATCTGGTTCTCAAAAGGTTCAGAAGAGAATTTCAGAAATGAAACAAATGTTCAGCTATACAAATATGCGCATCTGAGTTCTCCATTCCCAGTGGATGACAAGCCTCGAAACATATTTCAAACACAAAAAGTGATACGAAGTGAACAAATCACTGAGATTTGCCTTTAAACCTAAAGCTCCGGTTTTTAATTTGAGATGCACTTGGTCTTGTTACGGTGGTTATCAAGGAGGGCTTGAATGGGAGAGGAGATTGAAGGGAGTTTACTTGAATTTTAAGTTCCAGAAAGATCTTGATTTGTCCACAAGAAAGGAAATAAGTTATGCAAGTTGGACAGCAAGGTTTTAGAAACTGGACATTAGTCAAAATGGTTTTTTTGCAGATGCACAGAAACTGAGGATTTTCCATTAGCCAAAGCAATATGTGCAAATTCTGTAATCATGTAGGCAGTTCTAATAAAATGTTTTAATAAAGCACACCTTTGTTCCAGATTAAATAAGTCAAATATGATCATGATCAAACCATTTAGCTCTGAGAAACAAGTTATTACTGAGCAACTCTTGATTAAGAGACGAGGCTAAAATGTTCATGTTGTTGAGGTGAAAACCTGCCACCTAGGGGCCGTGGTACACTGGCTCGCAGAGCTGTGTGAGAGATACCGTCCTGTCCAGGCCGGTGGACACACCCAGAGAACAGTGTTTGTGGTCACTGTCATCTGATGTAAAACGTGTGTTAAATGTGTCTGAGCACTTAGCATCCATGCAGGTCGGGAGCTGATCTCATCTCTCAGCAAAGTCAAGCACACAACATATAAAACCACACGTACGACAGACACGGTAATGTTGTCAAACATTTACATTAACAATCACAGTGAATGACACAGAAGCAAATGCAAAATAAACACTTCATGTCTTTGGTCACCCGGGTCAAACAGAACTGCTTCAGCCAACAAATTCTCTACAGAATTAAAACAAACCAAGCAGTTTCCAGTTAATCTGGAGTTTTTTTAAAATCAAAAGCAACCCACAAAAACACAATCCACGTACACAGCGTAGCTGATTCCCAAGTACACAATGTTAGTAATGATGATTGCACTCATTACCAAATAACAACTAAGTGATCATCTGCAGGGTAAAGAGGTGGATTTCTGTTACACAGCAGCTCAGGGAGTGATGTGGAGAGAAGTGAGCTTGCTACCCCTCAACGGCTGCCTTCGTGTGTGTGTGTGTGTGTGTGTGTGTGACAAAACGCGCACCAGTAATGCACCATTTTACAGTCCACAGAAATCAATCCATTTTCCTCTGCAGAGTCTGTGATCCATCCGTTCACAAAGGGCGATAAAATGTGCTCGGCAAACCTTCCCATAATACAAGGAGTACGATGAGCTCGCTGAGATACGCTGTAAAAAGGCGTTGTGCTGAACAGGGAAAAGATGGGGAAAAAAAACGAACGTTCTGGATTTAAGACCACTAGCACAATTGTTCTTTAGCAAGAAATAACAGGTACCGGTGTTCATAATGAGAAAATTAAGTTGTGTGACATTTAAATACTTCTGACCTAAAAGATATAATCATGGTACAAGTAGTCTTTCTTTACAGTTACAGGAATGAGTACTTTGGTTGAAGAACATAGAGCATCACAAATAAAAAATACTGCAGCATCACCTATAGAGACGCAGCTGCTGTGTACATTTCTCATTTCCTCTGCAGTGTTTTGCCAAAATCTGCCATCAAATGGCCTACAGCTGGAGAACCTCTCAGTACAACAGTGGAGGGGACATGAAATTTGCTTGCTGACTTAAGTATCTTCAAGTAACACATCCCCCACTTATAACTGCATGCACTCCTCATTTTACAGTCAAGTTGCAAATTTTCAAATGAGGGAAAAAAAAACAAACTTTTGCTAGTTTATTTTTCATTTGCATTTTCTTCACTGATCTGAGTTTAGATATTTCTGCTTGCTGCTGAGCAAGTGACCCGTTTTTATCTCAGCTGACAGACGGCAGGAAAGCACATCATAACAACAGGAGTGAAAGAGTAAATCGCCTCATTACCACAGGGCTTACAGACCTGTCTGATGTTCCTCACTGTCAATAACCAATAAATGTTATACGAGTGTGTCACCACTGAATGTATATTTATTTTATATACAATGTATATTTATTTAAAGTTAGTATTCATTTTTAAGCAGCCCAAACTGAATATATTAGAAATATCTCTTTTATTGCTATATGTCAGGTTTATATACGGCCTATCCAGCAAATAACATCAAGGATCACGTTAATCTTTTATTGACTGTGACTCTGGAATTACACTGGTAGCTAATATGACAGAGATTCAGGTTACAAATGTACAAATGTGTCAGTTTATTTGTTACCGCATTTTCTTTAATTGTGCTAAAAAATGTCCTAAAAATTTCTGTATTGCAGAGTAAAAATGGTCTACGCCTATTCGGTTGCCACCGTTAATGGGCAGAATTGAAGCACAGTGGCATTAGGTGTAGCAGGAGCAGCTTCACAGAGCTGTGCAAGACTAAGTGCATTTTTAAACCTCTGTTCAAAACTTTTAAGGAAACTACCAAACTAATAAGGTAACGTCATACTACACTTTTTAGACTGTACACATAATAAAGCAAAGTAGCCAGAGTCGGATAAATATTACGTTTGTGATAAATTGTTCCCGTCCCCACTGCCAGTTTTGCTGTGTCTCTGGGCACGTGACGTGTACTTGGTGTTGAAGACCTTTTAATACTTTCTCCTCTGGTGCCCTTCATTACAGTCGTAAGTGCAGGAAGAACATGGCACTGTGTTGCATGTATAAAGCAGAATGCAATGCACTGAACAGGTTATGCAAGTGGCTTTTTTCTGTCATTTTAAAGTGAACTTTTATTGTTGTTTCCACTGACAAATAAATAATTCCTGATGGTTTGACATCTCATTTATGGTGTTTCCTGCCTCACACGCTGCTCTTCTCAGGACAGAAGAACACTGTACTGTATTGAGATGTTGATGAAAACAATACATGAAAAACTCTTGCTGCAAACAAACCCACGTATTACGAGGTATTAAGATTGTGAGATAGTAGCGAAACTTACATTTGCATTAAAAACAGACTTTCGGGCCCAATTGCGTTTGTAAGCTGAAGTCCAAGTGTGCAAAAAAGACAAATTATGAACAGACTTTTGGTCCCAACTGTGTCTATAAGCTAAGGAACCAGTGTACCTTCCTCTCCTGCCTTCACTCTATCAGTATTTAAAATTTTTGTATAGTCAGACCAGCGAACAGTTAAGTGTTAACTTACTTTTACCTTTTTGTGGTCTCATTTTTGATGTAATGACCAAGAGTATAATTAGTAAAAAATGCTGTAGAGAAATACTAGCCAATGCCTATAGGATCCCACTGTATCCACTGCAGCCTTTCTTACATTCTGTTCACTGTGATGCAGCCAGGACTGGGAAATTTGCAGTAGTTTACCACAGAAATAAAAGCAGATAAATTAAATGCCAACACAGCTAGACAAAGTTTGCCGTGATAGTATGAGTACCATGAGGGCCAGCGAGTTGCATCTAAAACAGAAAACTATGCAATGAAAATGGCTTGCAAAGACTTGGGGAGACACACAGCGACAGGCCTGGAGCGGCGATTATGCAAAAGGAAAGGCGCTAATCCTACTGTGGTGACGTCATTCATGCCACACCGACAGGAGGACCAGAGACAAAAGAGGAACGTAACTGTTATGGGAGAGCCCCCATAATCCCAGCAACAGTAGACCTGCACAGGATATATCACATTGATATGAGTCCTTTTAGGGGAAAAGTGCAACAGCAACAACACACAACAATCGATTCAGACAAACGCACAACGTAACTATGTACATGCAGTCACAAGGTTAATTTTTACAGTGAAAACCTCGCTCTGCCTTGTGCTTTCAGCTGACCTCCCTGTGATACAGTAAAATCTTCATAAAGCTAACAGGTTCTCCTTTTATGATACAGAAGAACAATTTGGGCAAGAGTAAAGGCCACAAAATTGTTTTTTCCTTTAAGAAAAAACCTAACCATTTGGACAACTAAAATAAGATTGTAACATTGGTTAATTGTGCTTAAATCAATGATTACAGTGATCTGTTAATCTTTTTTATTTAAAAAAAAATCTGGGACATTTTCTCAGAAATTCACCTTAGTTTCCTGAAACATCTTTTGATGTTTACAAGCATAGTAACCATAAGAGCAAGACTAGCTCCTGGAGGCTGCCACTTCAAGCTATGCCACAAAGAGATTGTAAAAGGAACGGCTTCAGTCAGACTTTTTCCTTCTTTGAATAAAGATTTTAAACAGGAGCCAGGTCTGCTGTGAATGGTACTTCAATTGTGCTCGATCAAGAATTTTTGGTGTTTCAGGATCCTAAGGAGCTGAGCAATAAAGGAGCAATATGGAGTGTTGTTAATCTGTGGAGAATCTTTACCTTTCTTGACCTGTGAGAACAGGAAATCATTATGTGTGATCCTGGGTGGTCACACCCCTCTAGACTGACCTCTGATTTGTGAGGTAATGAGACAGGGCTCCTTGGGCCTGCCTAGAAAGGTGTGCCCAGCACAGTGTTCCACACAGGGTCTTGCAGCCCAGCTTGCAGGGGCCTGTGTTCCCTTCCCGGAATGATGCACTAGAGTCTTGGGTCAGGTGTCACAGACAGTCCTTGCTGTAAGAGATCCAGGTTGATCTGGGTATAAGAGAGTATCGTGAGGACTCCTGTGCTCCTAATCAAACTATAAGAGAAAGCCACTATATAACATGCAACATTATGTAACAATTCAATATAACTATATAATCAAGACATTTAATACAGCAGTCTCTTGCTATCTGAACTCTACGTGTTCAAATTTTCACCGTAACGACTCAAAAATTAATGCCTATATATTGATATCCAAACAGAAACGTTTACAGTAACAATTACCGTATCTTATTCATAATAATTCAAAATAAAATCAAAAATGTTCACGTAAATACTGTACAGTGTACTATACAAAAACAATACCATATGTATTGTAATGAACTTTACTGTATACTGTTAGAAATTTATCCAAAGGTAAAGTTTTTTAAACGTGTCCGCTCTAGTGTCTTAGCCATTTCTGCTGGTTTTGCTTTGTCTGAATGAGTTTGTGCTGCATCACGCACTTACTGCAACTTATTCGTTTAAATGCCGATTATTGCGTCAAACCAAAAACTGGATGCTCTGGGTTACGTTGACAAACGTCTTCCCTTTATTCAGCATCTCATAACACTGAACTCCCACTGTGAACCTGCACATTCGCCCTCTCATCACCCGTGTGTAACGCTGTGACGAGGGAGCTAATGTGAACCGCCGTATACTGTACATACTGCACCACGCGTTATAAACGTCTAAATTAATGACAACATTAAGTTTTCTAATTAGGTAACTGTTGTTTACAGTGTTTTATCATGCTGAAATCATGGGTTGATAGTTATACAGGTATTTAAGCATTCTTTATTTCCCCCCCATTTAAAATTATGGGAAATAGGAACTCAGTATCCAATAAATTTGGTATCCTATTTGTTTTCAGGGACGAATTAGATTTAGGGTACCGAGGGATTACTGTACTTAAAATTCATTACATTTAATAAAGCAAATCGTGTGCAGTAAAACTGGTAAGGTCAAGCAAATAAAATGTTCAATGTCTAGTTCACAGGGGACAAGTAGGGTACTTGGCAGGTCGAACCTGAGAGGGGTGTCCTGAGTCTGTGAGCGAGGGGAGGTGAGTACTAGCAGCTGCATTGCTGCTTGTTCTGTGCTGTGGACCCTTGGGGCTGTCGAAGCTGCCTGAGGGAGGCATCGCCGTACTGGATTCCGGAGCCCATCCGCTCTGGGTCCAACTCGCCTGCAAAAACAACGCAAAATGTTGCTCGATGACGCTTGATACAGAAATGCCAGTACAGAGACACATTCATGACAAAAGCGACAGAACTTAAAAACCAAATTCATTTTGCTTCAGAGGGAGTTCTGTAGAATTGATAGCTGAAGCTGATCGGTGTACTTTGTCTGCTGCCTCCAGACTAAAATACACTGTACTGTTCGATGCAGTAACATACACAGGTACACCTTTATTTTACAGTAAAAGGGTAATTAGATGTTTGAATATTGTCAGTGAAAGAAATTAGGCTATAGGGAAAAGCAGATCTAGATTCTTGTGATGGGGGTGGAGGGGGGTACCTGACTCAATCTTGTTGAGGATGGTTCGAGCACACTTGAGGAAGGCCTCCTCCACATTCTCCCCTGTCAGGGCACTTGTCTCCAGGAACATGAGCTCTGTGAAGCACAAGCAGAGCAAGCCAAGGTTCAATCAACAAATGGACAACAAGCAAGCAACTCGCCTGGAATGAAAAAGCAACGAGTAGTAGTAATAGCAATACTAATAGCAACATAAGGTCCATTTCTGTGAAGAAAAAACTGTATAGTAAGATCAAGACAAGGCAAAATGTGCAAGGAAATGAACAACATGAAACTGTGCTTTCTGCACCAAAAACGTAATAGTGTGTTCCAAATGACGTCATACGGAAGGATCAGTGACACGTTTTAGAGGCTAAGTGACCAACCCAACAAATGATTCAAGGGTGCAGCGGAATCAACATAATCCAATAAAATTGAGAAAAATGACACTAGTGTTACATGGGTGCTCCAAGTGCATCTGCTAATTGAAAACATTGGCAAATAGGCTGAAAAGGAGATGCGCCGGGGGCTGGGAGGTCACCGTTCTCCTGGGCAAAGCGTGAGGCCTCCAGGAAGGTCACTTCCCGGTCAGCATCCAGGTCCTTTTTATTTCCACAAAGTATAATGACGATATTGGGGCTGGCCAGTGTCCTGGCGTCTGTCAGCCAGTTGGTCAGAGCGTTGTACGTCTCCCGGCTGAGGTAGACAAACACAGAATATTTTTAACACTGGAAAATATATCACCTTGTACACAATATAGCAACCCTTTCAGTGGCGATCTTCACATTTGACATTTATTCATTCAGCTGACACATTTTTCCAAAGCAACTTACAATGTTAAACTACATACAATGATTTACCCATTTATACAGTTGAGTAATAGTTACTGGTGTAATTACCCTGTCTAACCAGATCGCTGTGACCATGACTTGGATGACCATTTATCAGTAGCGAGTGACTGAATTATGGACATTTACCTTGATCAGGTTTCCTACAATAGGGGGTGGGACTTGTAACCTCCAAGTCCAAACATAACAGCTGAAACTGCTATACTACCCGCTTGCCTTCTTTAATCATTAACAGAAAATGGAATTAAAAATTCAAAATATATAAAGTTTCAATCCAGGCATATGTTCCTTAACTTTGTGTATTTGGTGAACTTTAAGTAACCTCAATGGAAGCATAGAAGAATCCCCACCAAAATAAATCTTGCTTTCAGTGCACAAAAATTTTTGCCTTTAAACATTTATACAATTTTTGACACTAATTAGTCTGAAAAAATTCACTGTAAAGCCAATGACATGGGTGGGACTTCAGGGTCCAGCAAGATGTTAATCAATTTATTTCTTCTGTTGTGATGTAAAGATCAATGCCATAGAGGTTTGTCACTGCTGCTTTACAGCAAGCCTGAATCAGCCTAAGAGATGAGTAACAATCGCCAGTTAATAGAAGCACTGGGGGGGGGGGGGGTTTTCCCTGTTTAAATCTTACTGTCCATCTGAGTGGGGCTGAAGTACCANGGGGGGGGGGGGGGGCTTTCCCTGTTTAAATCTTACTGTCCATCTGAGTGGGGCTGAAGTACCATCACTCATGAGCACCTGGCCACGTGTGCTAAGTGCGTTCAGACTGCAAGATATAAAGCCCTAATTCAGTGCTCAGACAGTACCTAATTGACTCGAGCTCATTGGCCAAGGCCCATCGGCTGAAGACACTTTATTAAGGGGCTGTCAGACTGCATTATGGTGCTGGCTCCATCTTGATTACCATGACAATATGCTGCTAGCCATCCATTAGAGCTCCAGGTTTATTAAATAAAGCATCCAGCTTGTTTTTCATCTATCTTCCACCAGCTGTTTCGATAAAAATGTCAAGTTTGCCCTCTGCGTTTATTCAGATTTGCTGTTGTTTTTCTTCACATTTGACAAGGCAATGAATGCAAACAGATTGCTAGTGTCTCCACGACTGTCTGTTTGCCCATTTCGTCTCTTTGTATGCGGGCTTCTCTGATGAAGGTCTAGTTGCCCTTGTCTAAAGCAATTCAGCAGGTGGATGCTCAGCTGCTCTCTCACTATGTGTTATACTCTGCCCTCTTACCTGGTGATGTCATAGACTAGTAGAGCTCCAGCTGCACCCCGATAGTAACTGCGAGTCACAGACCTGGGAAACAATGATAAAAAAAGAGGATCTGGGCCTGACCTCTGCAAAACATCTGTCAGTTCAGTGATCATCCTTAATTGCTATCATGTGGTCTCAATCCTCTAAAGGGGTAATATTAACTTATTATCAATCATTGTTTATATGGATCTCTTAAGGATACCTGTCACCCTCCCAGATCAGAGCTCTGGTCCCCATTTCACTAGACCTTTACCTGAATCGCTCTTGTCCAGCTGTGTCCCAGATCTGAAGCTTGACTGTCTTGCCTCCAACATTCACGACTCGTGATCCAAATTCTACTCCTATGGTGTGGTTCGAGTCCTGTTTGACTGGACATGAGAGAGTGATGCGTGGACTGTCACACCTCATCATGAACACATATAAGTTTATAAACTAGTATATGATTAATTGAATATTTTGTACAGACTGCTGGCATCGATTGTTCAGAACTGGGAGTGGCTAATTCATTCAAATTTTACTATTTTCCTCACTTCCTCAAAACAACAATGGAAAATTCTCAGTCCACTTTTAAGCTGGCACAGATTTAATATGGAAAGTCATGAAAGTAATGACATAAACTACAGAACAGCAGCTCCCCCTGGGGCCCTGGAGGAATGAAGCATCCAAAAAAATCCCTTTGCTTGCAGAGATGAGAACATAATCCGCTAAAAGGCTACAGCAGCCATTCTGGACTAAGATCAAACAATACCGACAAGCTGAGATCCCACAGCTTATTAAAGCAGTAGTTTATATTCTGGAAACATACCCCATGGAAAAAAAAAAAAAATCACAATGAAAATAAGTGCAATGTAAATGTACCCAATTAGAAGGTGTTACATTTTATAGCCTTTAATGAAATGATACTGAGCTACACAGTCAATTTGAAATTTGCAAAAAAAAAAAAAAAGCCACAGAGGTGTTCAGGTAACTTTAACACACAAGAATATGACCTTATCATCATGTATCCTTTGCTACTAAAGAAGCCCTGGAAAGAAGAGCTGATGCTTCAGAGAGATGGGTGTCCCTCAGAAACATTTTTAGCAATGTCAGGAATCAGTAATGCCACCGTGACTGCACATATCTCAAATTGCACCTCATTGCTTCTGCTCTGCTGCTTTAATGACAAAGTGAGCATTGCTCATCATCTGAAAATCTTGGACCAGCCCGCCTATAAATGCTGGAGGGAGAATGGGATTCTGGCACCAACATCTGGTGTTATACATCATGATAAAGGCCTGTCACAGCAAAGGAACTGATCCATCAAGAACAGTTAGCCTATGCCAGTTCTACTGGGAGCTGTTTGGATGCTTCCGAGCGCAGAGGACATTGCTGGAACAGGTCCCCTTGGGCCCCTGCTGTTGTTGGATCAAGGAGTGTGTTTATTGCTTTAACTGGTTGCCAGAGGTGAGGAGCCACACATGCTGAATCAGCAAGGGGGTCTAGGGTGTGAGAGTGTGTGTGCATGTGTGTGAGAGAGAAGTTGGGCACTACATACATTTACATTCGATGAACTGGTGGAGGAGACAGGATTTCCCTGTCCCAGCGCTGCCAATCACCAGGAACTTAAAAAGGAAATCTGAAAGTAGATACAGACACAGACAAAACAATCAATGACAGCCCCAACAGTGACAGACCCTATCAGTGTGTGCTAAATTTAATTATACTTTTGTCTCTTACTCGGGTTCAAACTTTTTTTCTCCAGGTCACTGCTATACTATTTAAAGCTTTTACCAGACTGCCCTTGAACTACTGTACACAGGCCTAACAAAAATAAACATAGATGTAAGCTTTCTGATTAAGATGATTATAAAGAGGGTGCTCAAAGGCACTACTTTACTCCCTGTGGATGAAGGTCTCCTTTAGCTGCTGTGGCCTCTATGTCTAATTTGGTCACAGTGAGGTGGACTTGTTCATCTTATGGCATTTGGAAGTTGGTGATAGGCAACTTCTGTCCAATGGTGGGCCTCATAAAAGCTGATAGGTGAAAGCTGCTCAGCTTTTGAATGAATTTAAACACACACTACAATAAAGATTTGTGGCTCAAAAGATTCATTTAGCAAAATTCAGCTGCCCTTAAATACAGCAATTAATTTAAATTACTGCTTCTAATGAGAAACAAAGCTGGATGATGCTTTCATTCCATATTCATTATCTCCATACTTTGTAAGTATCAAAGTTCCCCCAGTAGTTCAAGTGGTTCACTAGGACAAAAGTTAACATGTTAACTTTAACACCTAAAGTCAGCCATAAAATAAAAGCAAAATAACTTCATCCATGAATCCATCCATCGGCATGGCGTCTGATATTCAGCAATGCAAAATTTGCTGTGCCCTGTCTCAGTATATCACACTGAGGGACATGAAAAGGTGAAATGAGCTACTCTGAATGAAAGTGGTATTTAATCAGTGAAACTGACAGCAGTGGAAATATTGACAGTTGTCAGGCACACACCCACAGCCAAGCAAAACATGCTTTTAATAGAAATAAACCAAGTAATGTATGCAGGTCATTGTGTTTTAAAGAAAACTGAGCAAAAAGGGTGACTGTAAAGAACTGACCACATTCCCCTCCTGGTGATTGTTGTATCATAATGGTAAAAGTAATTTACCCCAGTTACGTACATTTAGAGCCCATATAAAACTATCTCCAGCCATAGTTCTTCTATCTAGCTGTCACCAAGCTGACTTGAAACAAAAATATCGATTCCAAAGGTTAATTATGAGGACTATTGATAACCGTTTGGCCTAAGTGATGTCAAAGCAGTCAGAACTCTCGCAACACAGACACATTACAGGCAATTTAAGATTACCAATTCCCCCGAAACAAACATCTTTGGACTGCAGGCTGAAAAAAAAGAGCATCCAGTGGTAGTCCATGCAAACAAGGAGAGTACATGCAGACTCTACACAGACTGAACTGGGTTTAAAAACCATGTTAAAACTCACAGCTCAGCACCTGTGAGGACCAGTGCTTTCTGCTGCACCACCATGCTGTCCTAATTATGAGCAGTAACTGGCTTTTCAGTAACTAGATTATCCTTTTCATATCAGAGTCAAGTAGCCCATTTCCACAAAGATTTGCATATCATTAATTAATACTTCTAAGTGCACGCAGGATGTGTTTGTGTGCGTACACACGTACCCACCCAGACACTCCGAGGCAAGGTGACCTTCAATTCCCACGGCTGGGCACATTTTGCCAGCAACATCCACAGTTCTTTCCTTGTGCAGTGACCAGAAGCACAAAGGCAGGCAGCGATTTCGATGACATTTCCCTCCTGCATTTATTCTTTAAATCTCATGAATAAGAAGCAGTAGCCACCATGTGACCATAATGAATCCATGTAAATAACAATTAAAGATCCATGTATCTTTGAGACAGCCAGTGTGTTATAATGGACAGCATCTACAATTATACAGCTCTCCTTGGGGCAATACAGACATTGCTTTCAAACAAGAGAGTAAAACGAAACACAAATACCAGGCTACTGCATGAGATACACTGAGAACTACCCACACAACTTCACATAAAGATGATTCCCCATGTGAAAAGTACCAAAAATTCTCAAAGGCTAGACTAATGTGTGGTTAATATCTAGTTAGTGGTTAATCAGGATCTTTCCCAGGTCCTGGTACCTGAAGACTATAGTACTTGTAGTTTAGTTGCTCACAAATGCATGTAAAAGTTCAAGAGAGCCTGGCCTATTTTAATCCACAGTAAGGCTTACTCAGCTGAACACATTCATGCTAACTGTATGCCATAATGGGAGTGGAGGGTAACTCAAGGAAAATCAATGATATGCAATGAGAGAGCCTCTAGCTGGCATTAGCACACAGCCATTAGTGTGAAGATGTACATCTCCTTCCTGGCAGTGCAGACTTGCTGTATTGCATTTCAGAATGTAACAGCAAGTGTGGGTTGAGGAAATGCATGAAACAGCTTCAGGACAGCGGAAGCTCATGCACATGGTACCACTGCCAGCTGTCTGGCTATCAACTCAGAGAATTTAAGTTCCAGACTTCCACAGAGAAGCATATTTATTCTAGTTCAGTTAAAGGTACAAAAGACTAATATATTTTTCCTCAGTGCAGACAGACACCACTGGGTAACTGTTAAAAAGGGAAGATTGAAATTAAAATTAGTCAAAGACTTGAAGGAACTTTATTCATCTCTGGAGGGAACGTCACAAGCTTATATACTGTCAAGGTTATATACTTGATTGTACAGTTTATATTTATAATGGGATAAATCTGTTCTGTAAAATATAAGCTTCACAATGTTTACAGGACCAAAATAACTGTGCAAGATCTGATAAGCTCCAAACTACTGAAAGAATTTGCTGGATTGTGCTGAGTCTGACTACGACATGAGTCCCTGTTTTATATTCAAAGCCCACACACAAGCTGTCAGCATCATCAATGATCTGTCACCACCCAAAATGTTTTGATGACACCACTTAAGTTTGATGTAATATGACTTTAATACCACATACACATCATTTTCACTTCATCTTGCCTAGATTTTATAGCTAGACCTCGTGTCCATTTAAACGTACAACCAGTGTGCCTCATTCACCTTGCCTTTATCCACAAGCCTTGTGTCCCTCAACTTACCCACATACCTGGTGTCCCTTATAAACCGTGTGTCCTTCCATTCGACCACATCCCTGGTATGCCTTGTACGCTTTGTATTATTCCACCATTAATTATGCTTTACTGTCAACATCAGATCGATGGTACAGTTTATGTGTGTATACTAGTAACGTCAATTTAAAAAATACACAAATATATAACCGCACAAGAGAAGAAAACGTTAACAGCTGTTAAGTACAGCACTGTAACTGTCAATAAAGCATACAAAAAGGCCAATAAAGCATTTTAAAATTAGTCCGTATAGTTTGAAGGCTAAAACATGACACCATATATAAAACTATCCTTGCTTAAAATGTTTAATTTGGTTCCCACCTCGAGCTTCTGCCTATAGTTATCAATTACGTCCAATACAGACCTGAAGTTCAGACAACTTTGGGTTGCAGACATTCGTCTTCATACTGACATCTCTTAGTAATCGAGAAACTGGCTATTTTAAAATATTTTCAGTCTTACTAAAACAGTGGGAGTTTTCCAAAAATGCAAATGAAAGTACAACCTCAGGGTAAACTGAACGTAACGCCGAGTGCCGGGTTTCGTTGTTGCACCGGAACATACCGTACGTTTCCGACATTTCCTTTCCGCAGAGTCTAAAGCGCCAGATGTGACTTCGTGTGAAAGACTGGACGTTTTACCACAAAAAAAGATTTGAATTTTGTTTCCCAAACGATTATCTAATAAGCAATCTCTTCCTCTGGACCGGAGGTCTGTCGTCACACCTCTTCCTATCTACGAACGCTACACACGTAGAACGTGATTACGTACTTACGTCAGAACGCAAATTCTGAGGACCGCGCGCCGCTCTCGTGAATAGAATCGTTCCTTTTAGCGCGTGAAAAAGTACCGGTTCTTATTAATGTAAAGGAATGTATTGAGAACGACATCGGATTTTGCCTACATATTAATATGCACATGATTTACTTTAACCCATTATTCAGTAATTGTGGATAATTGTTACATAACGCTATTAAGATGTACACTTCCGCAGATTTGATTGTCATTTATTTCCTTCATATCTACTGAAATTCATAGTCATATTTTTTCCAAACAAAATGGAAAACAACCATTTAGGTGTTTTTTAATACCCATATATATAAGATGGACATGTAGGCTTCCGCTTGAACCATGCGGGGGCATGCATGTCCTACAGTTGGACAGTCGCGCTTACAAGAATAATTACTTGAAACTAAAACAAAAACACCACCAGCTATGTTGGCTGCGAAAAAGTTATAAGTTGAAAAACGTTTGTGTTTATCATACAGGACATATACATTACAGGATTTATCATACAAGATAGCGTTTACTTATAACGCCTGGAAAACTTTCTGTGATAGTAATGTTTTTTTTTTTACCTTCATATTTAAAAAGTACAGGAAAAAGTGGTGAAAAAGCCCATTTTCATTCTGGTTGGCAAATTTCTGTTCTAACCATTATTTAAATGGTTAAAAAGTGTAATATTTAGTAGATAATATGACGACTACCATTACTGTTAGTGACAATAAATAATAATAGGAGAATTCAAGAAGGGTGGCACCTGATGAATTCTGAACATATGTTTGCAATAGGGATGTATGGTATTGTCAGCACTGGCCTTAACTTATTTGGCAGATTTTAAATGACGTCAAGGGTAATAAACAGTTTTATTCCAGTGTCTGTATAAGTGACATATGGCACTGAACTAAAATTTAGCAGGTATGTGCATGTTAGACCTGGTTTTTAGCATGAATACAAACGCCTCATTATATTTCCGCAGCTGGTGCAACCTAGGATTTAAAATCAAAAGTCCTTGTCAAACAACTGTTTGTGTATATGACAGACATTCAATAAAATACACCCAGGTTACAAAGTTACAAATTTATAGTGTAACTGACGTAAGACGCTACAGATAGGGATCAGCCATATAATAACAAGCTTTTACAGATAAATATTTAAAGGTAAGAAATAGAAAAGCATCATAAAATTTCTCTCCAAGATGTTTAGAAAGCACCGAAACTGGACTTTCAGACTGACCTTACTTAATATTAAATTATGTTCTGTCTTTGTATCTAAATACCACTGAGATACAGCTTTTGTTTAATTAGGACCCAGATTGTACTGTTTTTATTTTGTAGATTTTGAAGGAGAAAATGTCAGATCTCATTAAAATGAATGGAATGCCAAGAAAAAACATTTTTGTTGTTTGCTGTAGCTGCAAAGGAATCACACAGGAAGGATTTCCAAGTATAGTTATTGGCTGTGTTATAGCCGAACGCTGAAAACATTTTGTTTTGGCTTTTTCATAATTTAGACTGAGAATTTTGTACATTTTGATTTCCTTCAATTGTTTTTGGTGGTATTTTTATTTTTTAATTTTGTTGTAATGCATGTTTTTGCTCACATCTGAGTAGCAAGTAGTTAACTGTACATAGTATACACCTTTTTCCTTCAAAGGGTATTATTTTCTACATAAAATATATTTTAGTATATCACTGCCTTAGAGACCAACTATATACTGATGTGGAAGCCTTGACACCCAATAGTTATGGCCTACATTAGGTATTACGGTATTGCAATTTTTTTTTTTTCTACCAGAATCATTATTGTCAGTAATGAATCAGTATTAAGTATTATATTGCATACTGCAGTTATACTACTATAACTGGAAAAGAAGTTACTTTTGGCAAATGTTTCATATATTCAATCCCTAAAAATTTGTGTCGGCATCAGTATCATCCTTTTACATGTGCATGATTTTGTGTGTGTGTGTGTGTGTGTGTGTTTGTATAATTGTGTGCATGTGCAAAGATTCCAAAGTATTTGCAGGTATGTATGGTGGGACTGTGAAATTTGGAGCTCCTGGAGTGCATCTCATTGTTCTCACTGAGCAAAGCCATTGTGAGAGACTGATTCTAGGAACCTGCTTGTGAGATGGGGGGCTCGAGGCCCCAAACCTGGCCTCTCCACAACCATCCATTCAGACGCCATTCTCTCCCACACAGGGGCTGACACGCCCTCAGTAAGACCCTGGTGATGGCAGCTTCAAAGCTCTCAACACGGAGGACCGCCCAAGGGCAGCAGGTGACAGATTACAGAGGCTTTGGCCACTATCTTGCACATTTCCTCTTCTTCTTTGTCCCCCCTCCATGGGTCCTTTTGCCCTATGATCCTATTTAAAGGCTTTTTATGGAGATTAAAGGAAGGAGAGCCAGAAGGAAGCATGTGTATCAGTTCGACTTGTGAGGGCACGGATGTTGTGTTACGCCTGTTTGAACTCTGAGCGAGAGGTGGAAGGTTCGACTCAGCGCCCCACTGACCTAAACATGCCTTCCTGTATCTTCGTCTTGTCTCGTGACAGGGGCTATATATTGTTTCAGCTGGAAGCCCTCTGTGTCTTTGACCTTGGAAAACTTCCCGCCAACACACAGAGATTGGGACTATGATGGTTTGCTGTGAACATCCATGGACATAAAATCCCAAAAAAGTTAGGATACTGCAGATTGATGCACTCCTCCAAGACAGAATCCTGTCTCTGTTCCAGACGCTATGTCACCCACATAAAATGGAGGTGATCTTTTCTGTGTGGGGATGAGCAAAAGAGACAATGACAGGCAGTCAGGCCTCCCGCTATGGGTGATGAGTCATTGAATGTAATACTGTTCTACAGTGAATCATACTGGAATACAGGTGCACACTGTAGGGCTGTGGCTGGGACTGAAACACAATAAAGTGTACCCTTCATAAATCAGCTTGTTATCGCCCCAACATGTCAGAAAACCTACATGCATTTAGCTGAATATAACTTAAACACTTGGACCACAGGGTGCTGGTTAGATGAATTCAGTGGGGTATCAAATGACAGTGGAGGTTAGTAGAATAAATATGGATAAATTCAAACACTAATCTGTGAATTATGATGAAGTATGAAAAGCCACAACAAATTCAAGAAATTTGTTTCCTGAGTTGCATGCAGTTTTTCCCCATGTATTACAGTTTTTGCTCTTTGTTTTCTTTACAGGATATGTACATGTTCTTGTGCAGCACTGGAATTGTTACTTATCCTCATCTATTTCTCCTTTGGCAACATAAAAGAATAATGCGTAAAAGAATGAAGCACAATTTTAACAACTTGAAAAGGCCAAGGAATTAAAAGTAGAAATGATTTCGAAGGCAGAATGAGCTGCATAAAAAGCACCTATACGAATTACTTTTTGGTTTGACAGAAAGGGAAATCTCTAAGTAAGACACAAACATTTAAACTCTTTCTTGTTCTCTGTATGGCCCTTTCGTCCTTCAGGAAACAGTAAGTATTCTTTCTGTGTTTGCAGCTGGAAGTGTGCCTTGTCTTTGAGATCCAGATTCTAAAAGACAAAAAGAAAATGACAATTTTGAAGAATTACATAAAACTAAATTCAGGACAACTGCGATGACACAATGGAGACACGTGAGAAACAAGAGAAGGCAATAACGCTGGTTTTGATGACACTACACTTTGTTGTGTTTTCCTTCTCTTGCAACCCTAATAAACCCATTAAAGAAAAGATAAAGGGCTAGTATTCATTTTAAGACATATTATTTAAAGTGATAGTTTGAGCTGCCGCTCTCTCTATTAAAGACAGAACCTGGGAGCTGTTGGCAGAACCAGGTTGTTTCAGAGGCCACAGAAATCCTAGCTTCCTGTGTTGTGACTCTGGGTCTTGAAAGACATCATCTATTCATTTCATAAGTTCATATACTATTTCATGCATGAATATCTTCAAGCTGAAATCAGACAGACTAGATGTTCTAATAAAATATGTAGGTGTTTATTTCACATGCCAAAAATTTCACAAGCGAGCAACTTTTCCCTTACTTTCTCTTTGTTAGCATGATATTTTACCTCATTCGATAGGCCTTAAAACCTCAGGCACCGAGCTATGTCTGTATAAATTTACCATGTCCTTCCTGTGTTTGTGCAAGTTTCATTTGCATATTCACTTTGTGTTCTACCTTTCAATGGAAATCTGTCCACACTAAACCCAATAATATACTGTTTTTCCTGGCACTGGTCTTGGATTACAAACACCTTTACTGGATGAGTAGTCACAGATATTGGAGGGACATTTGTAAGTTTAAATATTTGCTTTGTAATTTCCAGTCAGTATGAAAAAATTGCTTTCACTTTCTAGAGACAGGAAAGGAAGTGTAGGCAATTTGTTCTCTGCTTAAATTCACATTGACTGTCAGACCAAAGCATGCTCAATAAGATAAGCTATCAGACATTGAAACTTAATACTATGGTGTACCTGTTGATTATTGACTGAGGGTGGAACAAAGTGCTGCATATATGTTTACCTTCAAGTCTATTCTGGAAAAAAGCATGACCAAGGACAGTGGCAAAGGGTTAATGGTGCAGACAAGCTGGGGCATGTCTTGGGAAAAGAATGTTTTGACCCGCACCCTCAACCACTGAACTACAGATCCCAATTAGTTCTTCAACAGTATCGTCTTTCTGTTGGGCCAGAGACCCAATCATTATACCTTGTGACTACTTATACATTTTAAACCTGTATTCAAAATGTTCCCTCCTGATGTCCTCTTACAGCACATTATGCAGCATGGTAGAAATGATCCGTTCAACCTTGTGGTCCGGTTATCATGTAGGATTTATAATCACAGGAGTTTGACTCTGCTGAAGAAGTACTGCCAGAATGTGATAAGTGAAAAACATCAACTCGTAAGGATATACAGTGGCTTTCATATTAAGAAACTGAACCTTTAAACACTGTAAATTTCTTTGGGGCCCAGCATAACCGGAAACAGAAACAGCAAATTGTCCACAAATGAGATGATAGAGAAATACCGAAGATCTATAGCAAAAAAATATCTGCACTGATCTCACAAGTCAAACCCAAATCAAGGTTTAAATCTGTTTGAAAAAGTGTCACACAGAAAGTTATACAGGAACAATTTATGCTGAGTGCTTACATGTGCATGTTAGATGGAAAGAAATGCAGTGAGATAAACTGGCTCATTTAAGCTGCAGGAAAACAAGAGCTGAATGTAAATGGAGAGAGGAAAAACACTGAAAGCTATTGATCAAAATAAAGGGAACACCAGAGCAGATAAAGAGCGAGAGAAAAAGCAACACTAAAAAAGAATTCTTTATTCCGCTGCTTCGCTGATATTGTCGGTTTAATGCGTCATCAATACAAAAGGTTGTGTAACTTAACTATGAAGCATTTTGAACTGAACTAATTTGAAACTGGAAACTCACTCATTATACCCAAATAGAATGTATTGTTTTTGCACAGAACCTGGGAAAAGGAAGAAGTGATAGCATTTTTTGTTTCCCTGCAATGGGCTTCTTCAGGATCTCATTCAAATCCTTGTATCAGTAGGACCCTTTATCTCAAGAACTTGCAGGCATTATCTTCAGATAACTACCCAGTATCAACAACAGAGCTAGCCTTGCTGGATAGCTTTGCCTGAAAACTAGTTTTCTTTTCCACTTGACCCAAACAAAACGGACTCACTTCATCTGTACTCTACCAGGGGCTGTGCAGCAGCAGCCTTAGGGGTCATCAAAACAGTAATTTTCCTGCACACATGAAAAGCAACAACCAGAAAGAGGGGCTGTACGTTCAAAGTGTATCCCAATGCATGTTTCTACATCACAAAAGGAATTCTTGCTTAAAAGTTTTTATGGCTATTAACCTCAGAATGTGCCTTTGGATAAATGATTAATCAAGCCCGTGACTCACTGTACAGAATGCATGTTACTTAGTATGAAATCTTATCAGTGGATTTACAAAAAAATATACGTGGCTGGATGTAACATGTTGAGGAATCCTTATATGAGGTCATCCAGAATGTTCGGTATTCATTAGACCGGTTAGGGATCGCCTTGCAAGTTTGTATCACATACAGTGTCTGTCAAAAAGAATTAATTCTCCAAGAATTCTAGGGCATGTAATTTTTTTTTCTAATAAAGGCTTTATGAGTATCTTTGTTTTACGTTTTATTTATTTATATTGCGAAACTGTTTTCTGTAAGGGTAGCACAGCGGGTTGTGCTGGCCCTTCATAACACCTACATTGTTTGGCTGTGGGTTTGAATCTGGCTCGGTCTGTATGAAGTTTGCATGTTCTCCCCATGTCTGTGTGGGTTTCCTCACACACTCCAACAATGTATGTTTTAGGTCGATTGGTAGCTCTAAATTGTGTCTGTGTGGCCAGCCTGTGATGGAGTGGCATGCCATTCAGTGTGTGGTTTCATAGCCTGGTACTCAGTGATTCCAGGATATGCTCTGGATCACTGTGACCCTGCTCAGGATTGAGTGGTTAATGATAATGGAAGGACTTTTTTTTCTAAAATTATTAATATGCACAATCATTAACATTATTGTCAAGACATTGCACAAGCCACTTCCCTCTTTCTTTCATGACTTCAGAATCTATTACCGTTATTGACCCACGTTCTCCTGCCCTACAGGTTGCACGTAGCCAGCACAGTTTTTGTTTTGACCTGCATGCTCCTAGGTAATGTAGCTGTGAGACCAAATGGGTAAACTGTGAAAACTTCTCCCAGTATTTTGCCCCGAGGTTAAACCACTGAAGCACTTTGGACCTCTGTGCTCTCCATCTCTGGGATCATCCTGAAAATATCTACAGCACCTGTGGACAAGAGGGTTACATCACCTTTTCCTACAGCTGATTTGGTTGGAAGCCAGCCCTCAGGCTGGAGCAGCCTTCTTATCCATCTTGCCTGTCAATAAATCTGGAGACTAACCTGCACTTAAAAAGACCAACCCTACAGATAACAGATAATGCTGGTTTGCTCACAAATAATACAGCATCAATTTTTCTTTTCTGCATGACGCGATTATAATGTGTTGTGACTGTCTGAAGTAAGCAAAAAAAAATCAGTCAGTCCTTTCAAGACCCAACACTTTTAGAGCTGAAAATCTCTTTTTGTTTCCTCACGATTGTCTTGATCCCTGATTATGAAATCTCAGCAGGATTGGAAATAATGACTAAGAAATCAATCGAGGTTACAGGTTACCTTCAAACTTCCTCTCATGACATCAAGAGAATTTGAGCGTGGTGTGCATTCATCTTCCCTGGGGCAGCAACATGACAGTGGAAGAACGCACAAAGGGCCACATTTGAGCTCTCACACGTACCACCTGGCCAGGTGGGTCCCATTGTGAGTGTGTGGGTGCACGTGTCCATGTCTGCAGGTGGGAATTGTCTCGGGAACACAGTTGATCGCTCTAACCTGGGAATGACGTCATTGTTGTGCATGACATCCACTGACAAACGGCGCCCACATGTCCGCACAAAGAGGCCATATCATCTAACTCGCCTGTCATGAATAGGGAGGGATTAATGCTGGTCTCTAAGTAGGTGGTTAAAAACAAAGGTCACATTTGTACAACTTGTTACCACTTATAAATCGTAAGACAGACTTGGATTACTGTGCCTTTGTACTGCAGGCAAAATCTTCCTGAGCTTCCATTTTTTGCAACGCTCTATAAAGACTGAACCAAATAAAAACATTGTTGTAGTTCACAACTGAACCAAAGTGGTATTTATTGCACCTTTTGTATTTACATTTATTGCATCTAATGCACCTCTGGTACCCTGTATCCACACCTAAAGATGTAGTAATGTATTCTATAACTAAAACCAACTCATATAAAATAGAACAATGAATATATAAATATGAAATAAATGAAAAGGTATATTTTTCATGTTTATACAGTACTGTGTAAAGTCTTAGGCATGCAACTTCAATGTCTGTTGAGAAGTACAGGTAGATTCTTATCTGCCATCAGGGAGGTTTCTGCTTGGTCCCAAATTCATTCTGCAGCCTGAGAATGACTTCAAACACCCAATGTCAGTCATACAGAACTATCTTCAGTAAAAAGAAGGAATCCTGCAACAGATAGTATGGTCCCCACAGAGCCCTGATCTCAACATGATCAAGTCAGTCTGGGAGGACATGCAGAGACAGTCAAAGTGTGCAGAAGAACTGTGGCCAGTTCCTCAAAATGTTTGGAAGAACCTACCAACCTCTACCTTAAACTGCATGCAAGTTTGCATAAGAGAACTGATGCTGTTTTGAAGGCAAAGGGTGGTCCCACCAAATATTGATTTGATTGAGGTTTTTTTGTCTACTGCACTTTTTAGAAGGTTTATTGATTAATAAGTATTCATGGAATTATTTTTGGAACCGTCCTCACTTTATAGCATTTTTCCCACAGGTGCCTAAGACTTTTGTACAGTACTGTATATTTTGTATAGTCTTAAGAATTTACATAACAATACATTATTTATTGGTCTACAGTAGCAGGCCCAATAATTCAGATCATGTGATATTTAGCTTTTGCCAAATAGTGTGCTTTACATATGTATTCCTCTTATGCAAATCAACTGAGTTACAATTGGACCAGAGAAAAGAACTAAGCAGCAATTACTGGCACAACAGCCATGACGTGATTTTCCAGGTGCACTACATGTGATTTCTTCAAACTTGCAAAAGGACCAAAGCATTTCCTTGACCTCCCCACTTTCTGAATGGGGCAACAAAGACTCTCCCTGCACAGTCATTAGCTTCCTCTGTTTCTCCTCTACTGTCCCTGCCAATTCCATGTAACCCCCAACCCACACCCCCGTTTCTACACAGGCTCACTGCAGTGTGCTTTTTAGTGAGTGTGTAGATGCTATTAGAAGTAGGAGCAGAGACAGACATGCCATCACTTTTTTCCCCCAGTTATTCTCTATGTGGGAGTGTGCTGCTCAAGCAAGCTTTTCTTTACTTCTTCCATCATTATTTATTTTTTGGTGTCTCTCTGTAGCACACTGGTTGAAAGGTGGTATGAAGTAGGGAGGCACGGAAGGCTGCATGTGCAGACCTGGAGGGGCCTAATTCTTTTAAAGAATAAGTTCCTTGTGTTTGAATATACAAGTTTACCCTTCTGAAAAATGCCACATACATACCTAGGTAATCATGTAATCTATTTTTTTAAACTTCACTGTTCCTTTTCCAGTTTTTTAAAGTAGAACATACTATTCATATATGCTCAATTACAAATTGCTACCTTTAAACTACTTTTATTCATTTAACTGCTACCTTTCTGTAAAGCAATGTACAATGTTAAGGTATTTTAAAAAGAAAAGCTTCCCATTCATAAAACTGGGAAACTTTTACTCTATCAGTTCAGATTAAGAACCATATTCAGTGGTACTAAAGTAAACGTTAAAATTTGTGTCTTTTAGTTCCAAATGTGACCTGTAAGAACTTAGCTTGTAGAATTGCGAACCAAAGTGAAGACCTTGAGCTTACAATGATGGCACAGGATTGAAGATTCTGGTGAACTGCTGCTGGTGGACTATATCCCACCAGGGATCACAAGCAAAACTAATAATTGCACCCTTGTATGGAAGTGCTATTGGGTGTTTAAAACTCCTCTGGCTTTTACAGCCAACATTTCTGCCCAACATGACACAGCTGTTCTGAACTCTGTGCAGTACTCAGTTTGTTAGTCATTCATTCACGCATTCAGATGCACATTTCTTAGTACTTCCTTCTAACATTACCCCAAGTCTTCTTGTACCTGGTACATGTCTCTACACGTACACTCGGCAAGACAGGATATTGTCATCTCAGCTCAATAAAAGGCAGAACCTGGCTTCCACGCCCCTTGTCCCTCATAATAAAAGGTGTCATTTGAAGAGACTGTATCAGTAGGGCAAGGAGGTAGGTGGACTTCACTGGCATATTATCTCAAAGCTCACAATTAATAAAATAACTCCTGCAGGAGGCCCCAAAAACCTGGTGTTAAATTAACTGACCCACCCTGCACAAGGATGCCTGGAGGGGTTGTAGGAGCTGAATGGTTACAATGGAGGTGAGAGAGCTGGGATTAATAGGGTTGAGCAGGGACGGGTGTTCTCATTTGAACCACCCTGTTGCTCATTGCAACCATGACAACACAGGTGAAAGAATTTAACTCAACATCAGTTACTCACCCAAAGAAGCTCATAGTTGCGGGCAATTTATTTATTTGTTTGGCTCAACAACATTATGTTGATTTTGTAAGTAAAAAAAAACAGAAATCCCACTCATTCTGATTTGCATGAATGTATGTTATTTTCTGCTAATGGGGTCACATCAGTCATGATGGTTTGCAGGCAGCACAGTGGTTCAGAGGTGCTTATAAGCTGGTCACCAGATCAAGTCCTTGGAAGGAGCATGATCTTTGCACCTGTGAGAAAAGTAAAGCATATGTCATGTTACATCACATCAAAAACACACATAAAAGAGAGGAGGCCAAATCCCAAGCAAATTTTAGGCAAATGTATCACTAAAGCAGAATGATAATATCACATGAATATTTGTGTATTACCGTCCATTCTCTTTGCAGTTTCCCACTGTTTTTTGTGTGTTTCCTTAGTATTGTTCAAACAGGAACTTCAAGAATCAAGAATTTATTGTCAGACACCTTCGTGCAGCGGATATACAAGGGAGCATGAAATGAAGATCCTCAGATCCACAGTGTACAGAAAAAATATAAAATAAAATTTAGAGAAAGAATGGATAATACAATTATAAACAGATTAAAGGTAAAAAAAAAGTCTGTTCATGTGAAAGATATTTAAACAAGAAGTCAAGTATTATATACCTCCATCTGTCTTATGCGCTGGAATAAATACATTGAGTAACAGTCTTGTAAACAAGCTTTCCACCACTGAAGCTGCATCCTGTGAAATGAATATATTATTGCCTGAGTGTGCATGTGGTTATTTGACCTTTTGGAAAAGTATGGCATCTTTGTCTGTAAGACCTCCATGCTGAGTACAATAGCCTCAGAGTACATATACTACCCCATGGTGAGCAAAATATCACCTGTGGTGTCCCTCTGGGCAGGGCAATAACATGGTCTCAGTGGACACAGGAGGGGGCAGGCCGACTCATGATGTTTCCATGTTAATAGGCCAACTGCTGTGGCAAGCAATTAATAACTGTCAAAGACGGGATGGAGTAAAATTATGCTTCGGTTTTAAAACATTCGCAATAGGTGTATGTGAAAACAATGGGTGTTTGTGGAGTTACATTTGTTCACACTGAGGGATGAGAGCAAGGATATTTGACCATTTCTATAAACTAGGTCAAATAGAGAAAAATAAGAGCCCTCAACTGGGCTCTATTCATATTGTAGTTTTGTTATAGTTTTGTTGCAGTTTGGTACACAATGATTAAAACAGCAGATGGAAAACTGTAAATTAAATTTTTCAGAAATGTGAAAAAACGAATGGAAAATCTTCCATGAGCTATGAAATCTAAGGGTAATTGATCAGAGTTCCACTGAAGCCTGTCACCCAGGGAGATCAATGAGCTGCTTTTCCGACTCAGGGCTTTTCCTTTGTTCCCATTAGCAGGAGGGAGGTTATGTTCCATTTGTTTGCCTGTTGCTGTGCTGAATCAGCTTCTTCCATTCACAAATCACACAAGGGCTGGCCAGCATCCAGGGGAGGGAGGCCTAGCGATTGCAACCCAGACCCACTGCACTACCTGTATGCCCCAATCCCAATCCCAAGGGCTTGACCGCCTGAGGACATGGGTGGTTTGCAGCCCATCGTGGGCTTCTGGGCTTTCATTTCCTTCACCATCCATAATCTTTTAATCGCACTGCTCGCCACAAGGCCTGACCCCAGGGCCTGCAGACTCCACAGGACTGCCTGGACTGGACCTCATTTCCATGATGTCATTTCCCCTCCCAAAAGCCCCTCACTCTCTATCTCTATCTCCATGCTCATGAAGGACAAGTCTGCTCAAAGGTCATCATGGAACATTCTGGAAAATACATATATGAATCGGGGGGGGGGGGGGGGAAAA